>JBBMOI010000021.1:2000000-2002500 GCA_038088405.1 Porites divaricata
TGGCTACCAACCTGCCAGGGGTCTTTTTGGGACATCATTGCAATGCGATGTTTTCATTAAGGACAGCTTAACTTGATAAGTCATCACATTGCCCAGATTTCTCCTACAATGCTCTTATCCGTCCGCAACTGCCCGTGTTCCTGGCACTTAACAATGTTGTCTCAGTAGCCTCTCAGTAGGGATTTTACAATAAGATAACGGCGACAACTATGAAAACGCCACTGAGTAATTGACGTTACATCCTTTTGAACTTGAACGCCGTTCACAAATTTAACCGTTACTCAATTGAGTTAGATCAGGCGCTTAATAGGCTCCTGATTAGATCTAAAAAGAGGGGACCGCGTTGGAGCTTGCCTCTTGCTGTTACCGTTCTCTTGAAAACTAAAACTTTGGTCATCGCACTTCACTGTTGTCGGACAACAGCAAAGAAACTTACAGAAAAGCGTAACCTTTACTAAAACCTCTCGTCAACGCCTTGGTAGTTTCGCAAGGTTCGTAATAACAGGGCAGCAGTCATGCCAAAGTATACATCATGCAACGATGGACAGATCATCTGAGCGGGGCAGCGAAAGTACCCTCTAATCTGGTTTATGAGGTTAAGATCGGCTTGGAAAGAGTACCTTTTTCCCAGGCTTCAGGTGTATAAAAGTGCATCACTGTGAACCGTCTATTCTGTTGATATATAATGATATAAGAACGTTTAAGGCGTTGGAGGGCAGAGCCTGTAGAAATGGAGTACAAAATGTAAATGTACCCTATAAACCCTAATGACTGGTTGACTTAAACGAGGGAGTTTGTTTCCGCCACCGCTGCTTTATTGCAGTATTTCTATTGATTCTAAAAGTACAGTGTCATTTGTATCTTTTCCGCTGTAAATTTGTTATACGAAATAAGCCTGCAAAGCACTCCCAACCAACAGTATTTTGAAAATGTTTGAAAAGTAGTTAAAATGTATTTAAATGATATAAAAAACTATTTTTACCTCAATTTGGGGTATTTTTAATACATTTTACGAATAGAACAAATATAGACATAGGAGCTTAAAATGTATTTGGGATCTATTTAAATACTATTTATATAATTTTGGCAGTTTTTCCTTTTATTTGAAACATATTTTGTATTAAAACTACATTTTAAACAGATACTTCAACCATATTTTTAGAACAAGATAGTCTTTCTCAAAGTCCTTCGCTTCTCATTTCCGGTTCCGATAGTTGGCCCCAGCGCGAAGGACTTTTATCACCGGCAGGGCGCCAAATTTACAGTAGGAATTTTCGTCCTGTAGGTTTTACCCAACCACGACCGGTTTTACTGATGCGCCGTCAATCAAACCCGATCAAGCCATTTCGATTTCGTTCTAACGCCTGTATTCAAATTCAAAGCTTTAGTGGGCGTTTTATCTTCCTCCATTTGAGTACTTTACCAAGGTCGGATTTCCTGGCAGCCACGGAGCAAAAACAAAAATTCCCGACTTGTTTTTTTTTTTAGCGTGCGCACTTTGAAGTTTTCATTATAATTATTATATTTTTATGTTTTCCTTCATGGCGTATGCAAACCTTGCAACGAGCCCAAAACGTCTCGTGACTGAACTCACAAATATCACAAGACGCGGCACGTTTGTTCATACCTGTTTTTTGTATTGAACATTTTTTAAATTTATTTCTCTTACCAGAATTTTTTTCCGTTATTTAATTTGTTTGTTTTGACATACTTTGAAAGCTCGCGACGACACACGCGCGCGACAACACACGCGCGCGACAACACACGCGATAGGGACGCAAATAGTTCGCGCCAAAATGACGTCACTTGATGCGGTTTTTTGCAGGGGAAACAAGTCGAGCTCTCGCTCTCTTGGTCGCTGTCTCGGCAAAAAAATATAAAAAATCTAACGATCTGGCTTCGCGCTCGGGAAAAATTTTGAGCTCGACTTGTAGGCAAATCTAAGAACAAGGGTACTCACGAGTACCCAAAACCTTTTGTAAATATCATATTTAAACTGTGATTTGAAAAGGATAAAGTTTAACCAGGAATGTAAAATGAAGTTTTCACAGTCTAAACACTATTTTGAAAGAAACTTCACGTCCACGACTTTAAAATACGTTTAACGCACTTTCTAAGAGGTCAATTCAATTTGAAAGATGATTTTAAAAAAGGACACAATAAAATTCTTTTTAACGTGATTTAAACATGCTATTTTCCAGTATTTTAAAGGAAAAATACCAACTATCCCGATTTGAAATGGAAACCTGTTTTCAAACATAGTTTAAACTGGCCGGACTCGATCGCAAAAAAAGGGATTATTAGAACGGTGCAAATTAAAATAAAAAACGTATCAATGCAAAATTTATATCGGGAATTCATGTTTCGCTGAGGCTGATAAACTGAACACCGATCTTCGATCTAACGGATCTGTTAATATACTTAATAATTTACACAAAGTTAATTTTAAAGCCTTCATTGTCAGCTGCATCGTGTCACGAACTCATATGATCATAAATGA
>JBBMOI010000021.1:2005000-2080000 GCA_038088405.1 Porites divaricata
TCTAAGGCTATTTTCTTATAATCTTTACACTTTTTTTGGCACTTTTGCATCCTATTTTTGACGCGTTTTCATAACATATGCGTGCTTTTACTTTTCCATTCCTGTGGTATTTTAATACTGCTTTCAAAGTATTTTATTTTGATCTTGATCTCGATGTATTATCTGAGATATTTCTGTGCAGGTTACATGGAAAACCAAGAAGCATTCATAGAGAACTCGCCTGGTAAACTATGGGACTGTGTTCTTGTGTTCTTGTTAAAGAGGTTCCTGTCGGCGTAGCAGCCATTGCTCTTTTATTGCCTTTCTCCACCGTCTTTGGAAACTCTTAAGTAAGTAATAGCTTTATTTAACCAGGGAACACCATCAGATAACTATTCTCCCTAGTGCCCCTACCATCAATAAAATACAATAGAAAACAATAGAAATTTACAATGTAAATTAGATAAATAAATACATGATACTAGATAAGTACAATCAAGTTGGAAACTAATACACACGATTAAAATTGTAGTCATTGCTCAAACTCAGTGAATAATATATAGATCTAGCCTGGGCTAAAGGCGAAGCTCCCATTAATAAATTTATTGTTTAAATCAAACAATAAACTTGTAATCCACAAATCAGTTAACTTAAGGGGAAATTCATATGACTTTTGAGGGAAAGGTTAAGTGATTTTAGAGTGAAACATCTTACATCGAGTTGATAGCCATATAAAACACCCAAAAATAGCAATCATCTTCGATAACATTCAAGAGCCGTAATGGCTCTTGATAACAGTGGATTATACCTGGAAAACAAATTCTTGGAAAACAAATCAGGCCGAATTTTTTGCTTTCGACAAGTTTACTTTACAAAATCTTGCAAAACAAATCCGGGGATGTGTAAACCAACCTATTATACTTTTTACACATCACATCTGAGGTGAAACAGTACTATTTATCATATAGACCTTGGACAGAATGCAGTATTTCACAACTGTTCAAGACAAATTGCACTCAGTCATTATTCAGGACGATCAATTGTGGGCTTTTAGCGAAACCGTTAAAAAAATTTCCAAATTCGCCTATACGGCCAGCCAGTTCTCACTCTTAACGAGCGCCAAATTGGCAGCGAACATTAATTGAGTTATGCTTCAACATAAATAATTTATTGTGTAATCTTGAAAAGCGTTTGATACGCGTGGAAAAAGACGACTGAAAACAAACAGCACAGCGATTTAAATTGCAAGAGAGACTACTAACAATCACTAAAAGAAATATAATTCGGTTAAACATTTACAGAGACAACAATTTTCATTCACGAAGAAAAGTATTAAAGCGTTTCGAAAAATCCTGAGTCTTAAAGCTTAATAAGTTTATGTTTTAAGCCGGCCTCGCGGTGTTTGCTTTTCTCAAAGATGAACTCGAGGCAAGAAAATCGCTCAAAGTTTTCTTTCTACAGCCAAATTTATAACTAAATATTCTTCGGAACGTTTTCTTTCATTTGCAGTGAGAAAATATATCTAAAGGCTTTTTAAAGTTCTGTAAGCTTATATCAAACCTGCATGATATTAGGTCGGTTCATAGTGTCAAATCTTACAAACGTGCATAAACTTGCCGCATAAATTGTGCTCGACTACATGAAATTAGATATAAAAAAAACAAACATCAAATGCAATCATTACTTAGGCTTACCATTCGAGATGCAGCTCCTGAAAGCTATCAAGTAACGCGAGAATCGCTTGAGAATTTTGAATCCTCCTTAATACGCATCAAGCAAGGTGAAAACCGAAAACGATGCCATCCGAAATCGGATTTCCAACTTTGACAAGCGACGCATCTCTCAACCAAAAAACCAATGAACAAACTAGCCATGACTAACAGACTTGATAGCAGCTGTATTTCATTTTGTACATCCAGTGGAAAAAGACAGTTAAAAAGATCACAAGTTGACACAAAACTCTGTCAGCTACAGCTGTCAAAGTAAACAAGTTTCAAGATGCTGCATAAATTTTCGGCATGAACTCACCTGTCAAATTTTGACCAATCAGAGCATAAAAATTGGGCGTAGAGCGTGACCAACGCGTGACCTAGGTAAGAAAAGGTCTTCCCCGCCTCTATTTTTAAATAAGTTGCTGAATTTTTGCGTCCATGGTTAGTTTGAAATCATACTCTTGATAGTGCGGTTCCATCATGATATAAACACCGCATATTTCATGTAAATTGAAAAAATAATAAAATTGAGCCTGCAATCATTTGAAAACCAGTAACTTGTCAGCGGATAACTTCAAAAAAGTACTCGACTTCGATGGGTTGACACCTGAGCCCGCGATACGGTCAGGTGATACTGGTCAGCGTATACCTTTTTTTGACAGCTGTCAATTGATCACAACATTGATGTGCAATCAGTTTCCTCCTGGGCTCCTAAAGTAGTTAGAAAGTGTGAAAGTAAACATTGGTTGTCCTGTGGTGCGGACAGACGGCGGTCGGCGGTCGGTGGTCGGTGTACGGTCACGTGATTACCAATTGTTTTGGGATGGGTAGATCACCTTAGCTATGGGGCTGCGCCCACGCGCACGCTTCGCGCGCGCGAGGAGCTCCGCTAAAAAACTATATAGCAAAGACTCTTCTTTTGAAACTCGCTATAGAGTCAGAGTTTTGTATGGTTTTTGGAACTGAATTCCATAAAGCAATACTAGTATACTTAAAAGTTCGTTTCAAATATTCAGTTCTCGGTTTAGGCAAGATAAAATTATCCTTTTGTCTGGTATTGTAGTGACGTAAATAGTTTGTGTCCAGTACCTCCAGTTGATTATTCAAGCACTTATACGTAAGGATGGCTTTGTCATAGTTTCTTCTCTGTTGTAACGTCGACCAGTTGAGTTTTCCGCGTACCAGTGTAGATGGGGTGTAGTTATCCACTGAGAGGATGACTCTTCCAGCACGATTTTGTAGTCTCTGTAGTCGTAATAATGATGACTCGCTACCTGTGCCCCAGACTACACCGCAGTACTCAAATAAAGGTTGAATAGTTGTCCTGTACACAGTTTGAGCTGATGGTAAAGTAAGGCAAGGCATTATGCGTTTAAGGATACCCATTCTCGAGGAGACCTTATTGCATAGGTAGACAGTGTGACTTGACCAAGAGATGTTACTGTCTATTATGACTCCAAGGTATTTTAAGGCCTCAACTCTCTTTATGGGAATCCCATTTAACATTAAAGTGCTGGCAGGCGTAAAATGTCTGAGTCTGCGGTGAACCAACGACCATAAACTCACACTTCTTAGGATTCAATGCCAAACCATTTAGTTTAATCCATTTGGAGATATTTTCAAGATCAACATTTAGCCTTCTCAGGATCTCGTCAGCATTGTTGGAGGAATAATACAAAGCAGTATCATCAGCAAAAAAATTGACAGTGGAGTGAGAAATGCAGCAAGGGAGGTCGTTAATGTAAACTAAAAAACGTAATGGCCCCAGACAAGAGCCCTGGGGAACTCCTGATAAAATGTGTTCTGTCGATGAAAATACACCATTGTAGAAAACTTGCTGTTGACGGTTGTCGAGATATGAAGAAAACCAGTCCAAGTCAGGTCCAGTGACTCCAAGGGTTTCGAGTTTCCTCACCAGGATGTTATGTTTTACGATGTCAAAGGCTTTCGCCAAGTCTAGAAATACAACTGCTGTAACTTGTCCCTTGTCGATGTTAGTCAACCAGTTATCAACAACTTTTATCAAGGCTGTTTGCGTTGATCTTTTTCTTCGGAAACCGTGTTGAGAAGGGTGTAAGAGATTGTTGTCCGTCAGATATTTATAGAGTTGTTTGTGAACTTCTTTTTCAAATACCTTCGTTGCAATTGGCAGAACCGAAATTGGACGGTAATTTCCAACTTGATCTCTTGATCCTGATTTAAAAAGAGGAGTCACTTTGGCTACTTTAAAGTCTTGAGGAAAGACACCCTTTGACAAGGATAGGTTGAAAATATAAGTTAATGATGGAGCAATGATATCAGCAGCTGCTTTCAGAAGGCGAGGGGGGATGTTGTCCAGTCCTGCTCCTTTGTTAACTCTTAGAGATTTCAGCTCATTAA
Source organism: Porites divaricata (assembly GCA_038088405.1). Classification (NCBI taxonomy): domain Eukaryota; kingdom Metazoa; phylum Cnidaria; class Anthozoa; order Scleractinia; family Poritidae; genus Porites; species Porites divaricata. Next base: position 2,009,071 of record JBBMOI010000021.1, read on the forward strand.
GCACTGATGGAATTTGTATAGGCTGAAATTTGGAGGAGGAACAAGTTGCTGATGTCCAAACAGATTGTAAATTGGTCTGAAGAGATTCGCCAAGTTTAGAACCAATTGTAGCAAAGTATGAATTAAAGTGGTTAGCAATTTTAGATGGAAACGTTGTTATTTTCTCGTCAATTTCAATGTTGTTTGGAGTTTTTGAAGGCTTAGGTAGCAGCTTTTTGAGTGTAGACCATATTCCCTTGGGATCCTTGTTACTGTTGGACGTTAGAGTTTTATAGTAGGTTTCCTTTTCCTTCCTCATCAACAACGTTACTTCATTCCTTAGTTTCTTGTAGGAATTCCAATCGGCTTCAGACTTTTTTTTATGGCTTTACAATGAAGATAGTATCTTTGTCTCATCATGTCTTTGACGTAGTTAGACATCCACGGACATGGGTCCCCACGAACAGTTGCAGTTTTTAGCGGAGCATGTTTCACTACCTATTCCAAACTACCTCTTGTATTTGACCTAACCGTGGGTATTCCAAGCGAACTGTTGCTGGGTTCGTCTGACTTTTATGCATCATGAAATTTGCACTACGTGACCTACACCTCGCTGTATACGTCCATGGTAGCATATGCCTTGACTATACAAGTGCCACTTAAAAGCCACGAAAACCTGATTCACTCACACTTAAGACTGGTCATTGTCTACATATGGTTGATTTCCCTGTGCGTGGCGCTGCTTTCTTTACAGAATAGATGCAACGAGGCCGAGTACAGGTTCATAATCACCGATTCAATCGGATTTCCAGTCATGGCCCTCATGTTTCTTATATGCTCACTGGATCTTTCTATCTCAGAGAGTCAAAGATTGTTAGGCAATGATTCGTACGCGTGAAAGGCACATCGCTTTTTCAGTGTTCTTGTTTGTTGGTGTTTTTGCCCTCTGCTGGACACCATGTTTTGTTATGGAAATGTATTTCACAGATATAGGAGATCATATTCTCGCTGAGGGTTTCGGGGCTGTTGAGTTCATCATTGAATCCCTTGATTTACGCTTTACGATACAAGAAGTTTAGAGGCGATTCGCCACATTTTTGTATCATGTTGGTTTTATCAAGCTAACTAGGTATTCTTAAGTCGGCTCAAAGGGATTTTTGTCTACGGGATCGATTGGAGTTGCTTTATTATACATCTATACGATTTTGTTAGTAACTTTGCTTATTTGCGCATCTACGAGCCTTAAACTACAATATGTTAAAAGCAAACGTCTTTTAATGGCAAATCATCTGGAATTGCAACAAACATTGATAATTCCTGCAGCATCATATTAGTCACACCTCCATGCAAACTAAGGCAAATCTCAAAAAATGTAGTACACTTTCTTTACAAAAGATTCGAATCCCGTACAAGCCTGAATTTTCCTCAGGCTTTGTTTTCGCAACTGCAAAGGTTACGTCTATAACTGCGATGATCACCTTTCATATAAAACTTTTTTTTTTAATTGACCTTTTAATCGTCTTCAGTTTTGTCTACTCACGCTCCTATTTGCCTTTTCCGTTACTTTCTCTTGGATCTCAATATTTCAGTCAATTCTGTGCTGGTCTCGTAGGTGCTGAAAATGGGCGTAGATGACCATGAATTTTCTTGAAGAATCTTTGAGAGAATTTGGTAAAAGATCAAAGCGTTTTTCTTTTAGTGATCATTCAATTAATTCCCATGACCATTTTCTTAATTATGTTGTGGTATTGTTAAAAAAAGGGTTATTTAGATTTTTGAAGGTTATCTCATAACATTTACTCCATTCCAAATATTACGGCGTTCACGTTTATAGATTGATAGGCCCCTAGTGGTTTCTTTTACGTCCCACACGTAGGTTAACTGCATATTTGTCTATAAATAAATCAGAGCAAATACCCTGCAAGCTAACTTCCCAACTTATTTAGCAAGATCGACAGACAGGTTTTGCTCGCAGGGCAATGTTCGACAATATCAGTTTTATTATGAGCAGACTATTACACTCAGTGCAACCTACTTTAGTGAAGTTAACAACAATCGTCTTTTTCACAGCTTACTCAGTTAATAAATACATTATTTGCTTCCAAATAACATTTTATGCGACAATTGAACCATACATTTGCGTAATTATTTTGCCCATTGCGCGAGAAGAGGTTGGGGGCTTGGTACCGAAGATAATGTTCAAATTTTGAATCCGCCATGATGGACACAACTAGTGTCGTATTCATAGATCTTCGTATAATTGATGTCGTTTATGTGATTTCGCTGACACCAAAATATTTTTTAAAATGATAAGACTTAATTACCTGACACTTTTGATACCTGATACCCCCTCAATAAAAAAAATGCCCATTTTGTGTGTAAGACAATAAATTCAGGCGGTATTTAAGCCAGTATAAAAGAGTATCAAATGTAGCAAGTTGCTCATTTACAATATATTCTAGAACTCAAGTATTCGAAACTTTTAGTTTCTATACTACTTGGATAGAGCGATTTTCGTATGACCTTGAAAAATGGTTTCGGTAAGTGTTCGTCATCTGTTTCATCAGCCAATGGATGAAAAGATCAAAACATGGACTCTTCGTTTTCCCGCCAAAGAAAACCCTAATATGGAGAAGGCATTGTTCGATTGACCAATCGTGTTGCAGTATGACGTCAAAGCAATTTCTAGAAAGTTCTTCGGGCATGAAGTTTGTTTACCCGAGCGTTCGCTTAGCCAACCAAAAGCCAAGTGCGTTTGTATCCGTTTCATACACCAAACAAATCGCTCTATTTCCGTTCGTTTGTTGTTTCTGTTTTGTTCGCGCGTTTTCATTTCAAGGTCAAACGAAAATCGCTCTAAAATGGAATTTTAGGTGCAATGTAAGAACGCGATCATTTAGAATGACGTCGCTATCCCCCACTAACGTTCTTTCCCATAATATTTTTTACTTAAATACTTTTTATAGAGCTCACCAAAACCTACCGACAATCGATTGAATATTTCCATAACCTTGATTACAACATAAGGGAGGTTTCCCCTTGGACTAGGTGTACATGTACTTATGACGTTTTCATTTTCAAACATCTCTTTCTATGGATAGAGAAAGCTTCCATTAAACGCAAAAAAAAACCGTCGTGCTTTTTTCCACGCCTTTTCTTATTACCCTTAACTTCACTGCAACTCCTTTTGAAAGCGTTTAAGTCATTCGTTCAATTCCTTGCTGCCTAACCTTTCCAGCAGATCATCAAGTTTTCGCTGGACGCATTCTAACTTCGCTTCAAGTTTGGATTTCACCTCCTCGAGGTTTGATTTTATCTCCTTGCCTTGAAAATCAATGTCCTCCCTTGCACACATCTGAGGCAAACATAAAAAAACAACAACCAAGATAAAGTCAAACCTGTGTATTACCGATGCTAAAGAAACAATTAGCCAGGTTTTAGCATCACACAGGTGTCCATAATAGGAAATTAAAAAGTGGAGGTTGTTGATTAGATGAAGTATCGCATGAAAAAACTTCTGAGTCTGTAGACAAAGTACTATGGTGTTTGCATTCAAATTAATCCTCTTTGGTGATTAATATATATATATATATATAAGAAAAAGCAGAAAAAGCAGAAAAAGCAGAAAAAAAGAGGAGTGTCCATTAAACAGAGAATGTCTAACTAAGGAAATAGTTTATCAAGCCACTGTTAAGTCACAAGAAAGCACAGAGACATATGTAGGTTTAACATCCAATGAATTTAAAACTAGATGGCGTAACCATAAGATATCATTTAATAAGGAAAGTAGAAAGAACGAGACAGAATTGAGCAAGCACATATGGCAGTTAAAGGATCGTAAACAGGAATACGACATCACCTGGAAAATTCTAGCTAAAGCTAAGGCATATTCGAATCAAACGAAACGATGCAACCTGTGTATTGCAGAAAAATATTTCATATTAAATAAACCGCAAATGGCTTCGCTTAATAGAAGAAATGAACTCATTTCGACATGTAGGCACAGACGTAAATACATTTTAAGATATAGCCTAAAATAAGTTCTTTCGAAACAAGTAGCGCGCGCAAATGTTCTTTAGGCGCGCGCACAATTTTAACAGTTAGATAGTTTTGTGCGTCTTACAAAGTCATACATATAACGTAGCCAAACAAGGGACCAACCATTGTAAGTTTAACTGAGGAGTGGGTGGTAACACCTACGAAACAAGTTTGCATTAAACTTATGGTCATCAGAGTTGAGTGATTTTACTTTACGGATTATATATATATATATATTTTTTTTTTTTTACCATTTCACAAATTGAAGTTTGGAATATTTGTCTAATTCTTTCTTTGACCCCTTCTTGGATTGAAAAGGTTAAAACTTACTGAAATTTCATTAATATAAAATTAAGGTATCCGTATTGTGGAGGTGTCTCTGGAGAGGCTGAAACACAAGTACAACCCTCATGTATTTTTTATCATATGATCACCTTATTTAATATCTACCCGTGTAGATGCTTTAACTGAAATGTGCCTCCCTCATAAAATAAAGTTTTGATGACTTTCCCTATTCCTACTACCCCTTCCTTCCTTCCACGAAATGTTCGTCGTCATTTGTTGGCAAGCAATCTGCGATTGCAGAGCGTAAGAGTACAGAGTGGTGTTTAGCCTGCTCGAAGGCTTCACCTCCTACACCTCGGAACACACCCACACGCCACCACTTTGCGCGCTCCTGCCTACTCCTTCCCTTTCCTTCCCCTCCCCCCCCCCCCCCCCCCCCCACTAGAAAGCTTGTTCACTGGGTACACGATCTCACAATTTCGACAATATCGAAAGAGATTTCTTTTGTTGTGTTTCGTTTTGTTCTTTTTTCGCCCAGAACTCTTTATTCGTGGAAGTAGTACACACCTAAGTACACTGGTTTGACAACGACAATTTAGCTATCAATTCCTTTCCTTCCCTGTGAAAAAAAAAAGACTGCCTACCATGGTTATATTACCTTAGCCAAAACGCTGTTTTCGTAGTTAAAGGCCAGGTAAGGGTACAATGGTCTGTCCATGCTGTATTCAATATAAGATGGGTTCCTATCCTCGGGTACTATCCTACTTCCGTTTACACTGAAAATAACAGAAACTCGACTTTCTCCATCTACCTGTAGCTCGTCTTCAAACATAACAGTGCAACGAATGACGTCACCTCGGCGAGCTGCGGTAGAGCCTTAGTAAGGAAAAAAAACCGTCCTTACCATCTACCTCCTGTCCTTATACATCGGAGGGTTAAAAATGAGGCTAATACAATAGGTAATCGTGGCAATACTTCTGGTAATAGCTTTTTTTCAGTAAAAACCTGTCGCGTGGGTTATGTAATGAAAATATACGCTTACTTCTAGACGCTTTCTGGCATCAGGTTCCCAAAATGATGATTGTGGCTAGACAACAAAAGTAAGCATTTTTCAGATTTAGAAACTGCTAATGCGACTAATGTTTAAGCGAAAAGTTAAGTAAGAATACAAGAACGATAATATGGTTGGAATCGTAAATGTTAATCCACATAAAACCCACGACCGTGTCAAAGGAGGAAAATTACGCATTGAAACACTACGACGCGAATAGCCTCGACTGCAACTTAATTCGCAAACACCAGACCTCAAACCTCCTTCCCAGGCCCAAGGCTAGGTCCAAGGGGAAACACCCGTCATTTCATCGGATTCGTCAGTAAAACAGCGACTGCAACTTTCTTATTGTTTTCAATCGGCCTTCCGAGTTAAACCCTTAAGGACTAAGTCATGAAGTCAAAGTCATTTTCCAGTGCAATACTAAGCCTTCGTTAATCAGAACTCCACTTTGCAAACCTATAGTCTTTCTTCCATTATTTCTTTCTTGTGTATCATAAATTTTCCTGTCATCTGTGTGATATCCCACTGTTCCTTTCCTCCATCCAGGCATCAATTCCGTGCCGTAATCGCCAAACACCACTCCCATTCCCAGCCATCGTGTCTCCCCACTTTCCAGAATCATCACCTTGAAAATAAATTATTTTGGTTCTGAGCAACATTTCAACGTTGATATAGGTCAATCAGACCGGGCAACCCGCCATGGCGGATCACCCCACCCATCATATAAACGTGATCAAATTAAAATGAGAGGTTACATCTACCTACCTGGGGTTCCCCATCTCCATGTAAACAGGCCCGTAAAGATTTTTCTAGACTGCATTAAAATGAAGTCATAGTGGAAATGGTGTATTTCTTACCTCAAAATGTGGACATCTACGGGAAAAGGGTTTCCTGTATCTTGCGTCACACTGATTGACATTGCGTACATATGGCTGACGTGTTATAAGATAACCGTCTACCAGTATGGCTTCATGGGCTTCCCACGCCTGTAAAGGCAACAGAAACGCTATCCTCTTAAACTCCTGTGTTTTATGTAATTATGATAACAAGTAGATAACAAAGTATTACGTTGCATTTAAGTCTAGAAAGTTATATAGCAGTCATGGTAAATTTACGTCAAGTTTCTTGAGTGAGCTAGGGCTCCAGCACCAATCAAATAAGCTGACTTCTGGCTGTATGTGTGTTATGGTCCCATTCTCTTAGAAGCCCTAGAAGCTAATCCAGCCAGGCCGACCAAATGCTGGCAAAGATAGCCTACTACACCGGATACCACGCTCCCAGCTCCTTTCAACACCGCGTGGGCTGACGTTCCACAAAGGTTAGGACCTCATTTTATCACCTTTATCCGAAAAGACTAGAAAGCCTGACCATTCAAAGATGTCACTACAAAGGCTCGTCTGACTGCAGTTTCTCCTCAGTTATTTAGGCCTTTTGGCGACCGCTTTTTTAAAGCGGAAAAAAAAAGCTTTTTAGAACGGTTTTCCGCCAATTAGCAAGGGAATGGGTAAAAAATGAAATTTGCTGAATTCGCTGCATAAAGCATAAATCAAAAAGTCCAGAAATGTACGCGCAGTGTGCATCGTTGCATACGTGACAAAATTGATCCAATCCGTCGCCAAAAAGTTAAAGACCTTGTTTTGGTCCGGCCAGGTTTTGAGCTTTTGGCATGCTTCAAGGCAGATCGGCGCTCATCCAATTGCGTTCCTCCAATGGAGAAAAATATCGAGATTTCCCTTTCTGGGAACACTCATTTTTGCAGTTTCACCTAGATATAACTGTAGAGAATACAAGGCTACCTCTACTGAAATGATGTAGCTATATATCCTTCCCCTCTACATATCATTGTTTTAAGTACCTCTTGACCCACGGGAAGAAGGGCTTTATCAGAACCTTGTTGCTTTGTAAAGGATTTGTAAAGAACTTGATTGACCATGCATTCGGTATTCTCGACGTCGTCCAGTACCTGTTCGAGTATATCTGCGGTAGTATACCATAATATCAATTATTAAAAGCTGTGTACTAAGATAAAGCTACTAGAGATTTCATTGGCTTAAGCACCATGAAAACACAAGGAGTTATACCATTGCCCGCGAATATTCATCTTGAAAGCACAAAAAAGCCACCAAGCTAGTAAACATAGCAGTCAATTCGCAAAGACACAAATGTGACGATTTTCATAGTCGTACGACATGCACAAAGCTAGGCAAAAGTCACTTGTGTCTTCCGATTTTTTTTACAAACGTCTTTTTGAGAGTCCATTAATTTAAATAAGACAACAATTTCAGTTTTTCTTTGTCTCTGATCGGCTCAAATCCAAATGGTGATCGACGCTGATTAAATTTGAACAATTTGAGTTGGTGAAACGAAATATTCGGGTTATTATCTGTTAAGAAGAAGGGTGACAGCAACGTCTGCTTGATTTGCGATCTGTTGTGGAATATTCCTAACGGCCGGAGTCACGAAGCCACGTCCAGCTAGGGTACGTCTCACAAATTGACTCAGCTGAACAACAAGCCATTGTTAAGAAACGAAACTGCCTGGCTGGTAGCGTTTGTTTTTGTCGCTAAGCAACAACAACAACAACAATCTTTTATTTCGTGCCCAGAAAAGTTTACAGTAGATAAATACATGCAAAGAGAAAAATTAACAATAAAAAAAATGAGCACAGCCACTTAGAAATGGCTAGGGCTAATCGAGCTAAGTGGCTGGGCCAAGCGGAAAAAGTATTGCAATAAAGTTACAGAGTATAAAAGATACACACACACACGCACAGAGAACACACACAAAAAAAGAAAGGTGGATGTGCACGCAGAAAGATGAAAATAAAGTACATCAATGTACCAGTTAGTAGTTGGATATAATCAATTCTTTTAAGAGATTTTTGAAGCAAGCACGACTCTTAGATTTAAGTGAGTCATCAATGGAATTCCAAACTTTAGCACCAAAAAAAATTTAAATTTGCCGTAATTAGTCCTTGCTTTTGGCAGATAGTATGAAATCTTACTCGCCAGTCTGGTTTGATATTGATGCACTTTGTTGATACTCTTAAAGAAATTATCAAAAATTAATGGCAGTCTGTTAGGGTAATAGTCGTACATAAATAAAGCAATATACAAATATATTAAGTCACTTACTTTAAGTATTTTTAAGTTCTGAAAGAGTGGAGTAGAATGGGAATTATATTCCGAGAATGTCATTATTCTGACTGCTTTTTTTGTAAGATGATAAGAGGTAAAAGAGTTGTTTGATATGTATTCCCCCATGTTATTAAACTATAAGTCAAGAAGGGATAAATTAGTGAGTAATACAACTGTATAAGGACCTGACTGGTCACAGAGTGCCTGATTTTAGAGAGTATCCCAATACATCGCTTAATCTTTTTAGAAATATGTAAGATGTGATACTTACAACTGAGATGTGAATCAATCAGGACACCCAAATACTTTATGAATTTCTCCTGCTTAATCTCCCTGTTAGAAACTATTAATTTGACTATGTGACCCTTAAACTTTTGAGGGGGTGAAAAATAATGAAATTTGTCTTATCAATATTTAAGGAAACCTTATTAGCCATAAGCCAGTCAGATACCATTTTCAGATTACAATTAACAACTGACTCAAGTTCAGCTAAATTAGAATTAGAGTAAAACAGATTTGTATCGTCTGCAAAAATGTGAAATTCCAACAAATTACTGCACTTACTGAAATCATTAATGTACAGGAGGAATAGAAGAGGGCCTAACACAGAACCTTGTGGGACACCATGAGTAATGAGGGTGTCATCTGATTTAGTACTACCTATTGTAACATACTTCCTCCTATTGTCTAAATAGGAAGCAAACCAGTCATTAGCAATACCACGGATTCCATAATGGGTTCATTTTTTTAGTAATATGCTATGGTCAACAGTATCAAAGGCTTTAGAAAAATCAAGAAAAACACCACATGAGAATAGGCCATCTTCAATTGCTCTTTGAATTTTGTCTGTAATAAAGAGAGTTGCATGTAGAGTGGAATGATTTCTCCTAAAACCAAATTGTTTCTCGTAGAGAATATTATATTTGTCAATAAAAGTGATAAGTCTCTTGTATACAAGCTTCTCCAAGATTTTATTGAAAATGGAGAGCAGTGAGAGGGGTCGATAGTTATTCATGCAAGTGACTGAGTCCTTTTTATGAACTGGAATAACATCAGCTAACTTAAGTTGGTCAGGCACGCACCCACTACTAAAGGAAAGATTAAAGATAAATTCCAAGGGAAATGATATGCAGGTTTTTAATAGCTTTAGCAGGCAAACAGGAATGCTAAAGGGACCAGACGCCTTGGATGAGTTCAGCCTAGTAATTTCATTCTCTATCTCTAATGCAGAAACAGGGAAAAACATAAAACTGTCTGCCTGCGAAGGCCCAAGAAAGTCTAGGGGATCGATATCAACTTGAGGAATATCTTCTGCTAAATTTCTGCCAATATCTGAAAAATATTTATTAAAAGCTGAAGCAATAGCCTTGGAATCAGTAATTACATTATTGCCAACAACAATTTTAGAGGGAGAATTGAAACCGTTTGGTTTCAGGGTAATTAACTCTTTGATGCCTGCCCAGGTTTTTTTAATATTTTTGCTATTTGCAACAAAGTAATTATGGTAGTAATTCTGTTTGCTGACTTTAAGCAGTTGGGTAATTTTGTTCCGATAAAACTTATATTTAGTTAAGAAATATATATTCCTAGTTTCTAGGAAACGTTTATAAAACTTCTCCTTCAGCCTAATAGACGCTTTGATGGCAGGTGTCACCCAAGGCTTGGATAATGACTATTTCTTTCCGAGTAAGTTTACGGAGAGGAGCGTGCTTATTGATTATTCCAAAAATACAGAGATAAAAATTCTGAAAAACTGTGTTAACATCAGACTCTTCAGATTCATTAGTTAAAACCTCTAGCCAGCTCACCTTGCTAACCTCTGATATAAGTGCTTCATTATCAAGCCTGGAGTAATCCCTTTTGTACATCTTAAATTTTTTTGGAGGATTAGATAACTTTGTGATAATCAAAACGTTAGGCAAATGATCTGTTATGCCACACAGTATATTACCACTTATAGCATGATGCTCTAGTGAATTAAAGAAAATGTTATCAATTAGGGTCGCGGAGTGGTAGGTTATTCTAGTAGGCTTCAGAATCTGTGGATGGAATGCATAGGATCCCAGAGTATTAACAAAATCTTCTGTCTCAGAGTGAGAGTCATAGTTTAAAAGATTGATATTAAAGTCACCCATCGAAAAACAAAATTTACCTTCATTATTTATTTTCTCGGTCACCTTATACAAAAAGTCAGCAGTTTTGGCAATACTCTGATCAGGATGCCTATATATTAATCCACAGACAATATTATGTTGATGTGGGACCTCAATTTCGATCCAAATGGACTCAAATTCCGGAATAGTAGTGCAAAAGTCATCACGTTTAACGTATGAAAGATTGTCTTTGATGTAGAAACCAACACCCCCAGCATAAGACATGGATGGTTGAGACAGGAAACAATAACCAGGGAGATTGTATTCAAATAAGAATCCATTCCAACTTTGATTTTAGTTTCAGAAAGACCAATAACAGAGAAAGAATAATTCATGTCACTTAACATTTCGAAGAAATAATCAAAGTTTGCTGCAAGGTTTCTAATATTAAAGTGCGGGGCAGAAAATGCCTTATCAGAAATAGTTGATCGAATATCTTCATTAGAGTGGAACTCATGAATCGAATAATAACCAAAATTAGTCACGGAAGGTAAATTCAGGTCAATGTCAATATTAGATAAATTACGATTATTATTAATAGACGCAGACAGATCAAAACTTGGTAAAGACTCCAAATTCAATCTAGATATTCTTTCAGAGCAAAGACAAACTGTGTTGGAATTATAGACCAGCAGCTCAACCAGCTCATGGTCTTCCAAAGAATTAAATGGAAAAATTTCATTACGACAGTGCAGGCAGAGCCACAGGTCACCGGTAGCAGCAAAATAATTGTACTCCTTAACAGATAAAGCATTACATTTTAGGTGAAACCACCAGAGGCAAGAATCACACTGGATGCCTCTACAATTTTCCTTCACAGGCCTCACACAGTTCCTAGACTTAGGCACTATCATTTAATGTAATAAGAGATAACGGAAAAGTAAAACAGTGCAGGAAGATAATTAGAGCACTTAGCTGGATCTATGTGTCCAGCCTTGATCATCTTGTCGTGCAGGACGATGTGCTGCTTTCAGCTTCGCAAGATCAGAATCGCTGGTGATTAAATGAGAGCGACTGTCCTTATTCTGCCTGAGGAAAATTCGACCATTTGACGTGGATATGAAGTCGAAATTCAATTCTCTCTTGAGTTTCAGCGCTGCTTTGAATAATTTCTTCCTTGTCTGAGTAAGGCTTTCGGAGATAAATATTTTGCTTCCCTCCGCCGGTGATGTACCAGCAAGATTCCTGGATGATTTGTTTTTGAGTTTGTACCTTGCTCTGTAAAATTTCTCCTTGACATCCCTCCTTACAAACTTCGCTATAATACTCGGAGGTGGGGAATTCACAGCACCATCTTCGTCTGTCCAAGGAGGAATTGGAGGAAGCCTGTGGCTGATCGAGATATCATCTTCGCCTAACTCTACATCGAGAAGGCCGGCCACTTGTTTCACAACCTCATTTGTGTTTTCGTCACGGCTGACCGGAATTCCTTTGATTTCGACACATTCTCGGCGCATGTATTGCTCTTGTTCATCCAGGAGAACTATATTCTCCTTACCTTTGCTGATAGTAGTATTAAGTTGAGCTTTAAGAGCATTGTTCTCCAGCTCAAGAGTTTTCACGGTCCTCTCAAGGTTGACCACTCTCTCCAACAACTTGCGGTGCTCGTCATCTTTAAAGTTCAAAGAATTCTCAATTGACTCTAATTTTAGCCTTGATAGTTTCTCCAACTCATCGTGTGTAACGTGCACATCCATTGTAAAACAAAAACAACAACAAAAAGACGTAAAGACACTACACAAAACTTCAAAAACTTAGAAAATTTGACGGCCGTCGAAAGGCACGTCTATCTTGTTCGCTGACCGCTGACCGTTACTGGTATGTCTATCGGCATAGTCAATTTATTGGGACAAAAGTTTATAATGTATACACTCACTTGTGGGGGGAAAGGAATCTCCGTACTTGAGCCTGTATCTGTCCAGAAGATACTGAACACCTAGCTTGGGTAGAAAGCGACAAATATCGTTGTTTACCAAGAGAGAATAATGGAACAGAGAAGGAAACGCCCAGTATTATTTTTAGACCAATTAAACGCTTGAAATTAATCCGAAGTCGGTCTCCTGAAAGGTCCTCAAACGTTTATTCAGTGTTGTTAAGGGAAAGTTTAACAACCACTATTACAACATTCTGCACTGTTTGCTTATGGGAAAGTTGCGCGTGAAGTTGATGACGTTTCAAACAATCGATTAAAATGTGCGAACGTCTCAGGAAATGCACTTCCGTTTAACTACAACCTCTAAAAATAACTTTTGAGGAATTCACACATCCGGGCCAACACCCTAAGATTCCCTCTCAGTCCCATCAATTGTCTGTTTTCACATGACGTCATGGTGGCCATATTTGTGTCCCAAAACAATGAAACGGCGGCCATGTTTGTGTCCAAAACCAGTCCTGTGGGAGTTGAACTCTTTTCTTATGTAAACGCTTTCTTTTCTTCCAATAAATTTGCATAGATGCTGGTCACGTGAGTGAAAACACAGAATCTCTCTTGTGTTTACGTAATATTGTTACGTACTAAATGCAGTCGTAAACTTTGCTACGAAAATGAGTTCTAACTAATCAGAAAAGCGAATGGTGTTGTTTTACTAACAAGAAAAACAGATCGTCCACTACGTATCAAAAAATGATCTAGTGTACCGACTTAAATTTGCCCATCAAAGTTAAAACAATAACTCTTTTGTTCCAGGTGACAACTTCCCAGACCGACCCGAAGCTTGTTTGAATAATCTAGTTGCAACTACAAACGCGGTCGTCTTGCACCGTTCATAGAGCCGTAGAAACCACTTGACGAGACGTCTCGCAATCAGTTCTATGATTTTTTGTACAACTGTTTCCATGGAAGGCAGTGTCCGGAATAACATGATTCGGTGAGTGGGACAAAGAAGTGCGTGTTTGTGTTTGGTGGTGACGGGGCAAGGAGATCTTCAGCAAACAATTACGTAGTATGTTTATCTAGCCGGTTTTTTGAAAACGTTCCCTCCTAATAGAGCTCTTCCGTCGAAATGTTTTGGCCAAAGTAGTCAATATAACAACCGCTTGTTGTTGTCGCTTTTTGCACCTCTCTTCCTTTCTTCCTCCTAGCTCTTTCTTTTTCTCTTTTTTTTTTCCCTTTTTGCCCTTTTTTCACTCAAATGGCTGAAAATTCCGTTAGAATGGCTACATGTATATTCATAATAACTACAAGCTTACTTGAGGTTCCCGTGGTCTGAATGACTGAGCGCCCTCCTCCGCTTTCTTTTTGCAATAGCTGTATATCCACAGGCCAAGAGCAGACACAATATTCAGTGGAACAGGTATGGGGCTATAGTTGCGATACGTTTGAACTGTAATTGCTTTTTGGAACACCCACTCGTTTCGTGAGTTATCCTACGGAGAAAAATGAGCATAAAACAGCGTTTAAGCTAGCATAGTAGCCAAAAATGGAAGAAACGTGGCATTATCTTGAGTGTGTGAATGGTTTGAACCGAGGAGTCATGCGCAGTACATGCAAGTAGAACATGATCGTCCGGATAGGTGCAGTCCTCTGCGACCACAAACAATCGTAACCTCTTCTCATGAAAAAAATAAATACATAAATACATAAATAAAATATCGTCTACCTGATCTTGCAAGGCGTTGTCAGTCTTGCCTCGTATGTACTAGTATTAAAAAGACTACCTGGTACTTACCATTGACCATATTATAATGCCTTAAAACGATACAGATCTCAGGGAAAGGTTGGAATTACCCAAGCATTACTACAACCTGTGTGCCTCTGAGAGAAAATTTGCAAAATGAAGCCCCCCCCCCCCCCCCCCTTGAAAATATAACGCCTTTATGACATTTTTTGAGTTGACACCACGTCAGAGACAGTTTAGATTGAGTAAACTGTATTCTTAAAAAGAAAAAAAATGTTATTTCCCTCGGGTTCTCTAACCAGTTAAATTCTTGAAACAGTTAAATCAAAGAGAGAGAGAAAAAAAAACAATGTTAACCAGAAGGAAATTAACCGCTAGCCGGATAAACGTCAAAATAATAACCGATCATCAACAACAATGTAAAATAGACAATCCAATTGGGACCCTCTAGGATGTCTAGGAGACGAGAATAATTAGATTGATCAATTTAGCGGGAAAAAAATATTCATTCAAAAGCTGTATACGTACCTGCACCCGCTGGTAAGTGTTGGAAAGCAACGCGATTAGCATGTTAATCAACAGGATTAGGGCCAAAACAAGATAACCAGCATATAAAAGATGAACAAGAGTTTCTGAAAAAGAATCAGCTGATTTAAGGGGAGTCAGGCCTTCTGATAAACTTAGCAAAGACCAGGCAAGATGTGTAACTATCTTCCGCCAGCTAGAAGAAAAAAAAATGTGAAGATAAATAATAAAACCAATTTACGTGCGATGTATTTCTTCGTTTGCTCATATTGTGTGGTTCCAGGAAATATCCATACCGTCCTTGAGATTATTAGACACCGTATTAACATGAATGAGAAAACATTTTTCTCATTTTATCGCGGAAAAAAAATCTTTCGCATAATAATATAGCTAGCGCAACAACATTTTTGACACAATTATTCCAACCAAGTTGAATAATTACGGAAATTGCAGGGGGTGAAGGGGGGGGGGGGGGGGGGTGGTATAGCAAACACCCCCTAGAATGGAAATTCCAGCGGGTTGGGTGGTCTTGTGGTCTTAAGCAAAAGTGCCCTCCGTGAGGGGTATGGATATTTTCTGGAATTACACAATATAAACGGTGTCAATTAATAATGACTATGATCATTTTTACCGCAAAGAAAGCATGTTTCATGTATCTTATGAGTCAATAATAATAATAATAATAATAGTAATAATTATGGATTATTGCTCGTTTTAATTGTCATGTCATCAACAACAAACATCTAAATCAAAACCATTCAACAACATAGGGATAAAAGGAAATTTTTTGATACGCAAACAATCTCGCCAAGGAAAAACAGGAGATGTTCATAAAAAAAATGTTCAACCAAATTTACAGAGATCAGCGACTAAAACTATAAGCTTTTTTACGCTATTGACTCCAGTCTGCTGATTATCATTTCAAAGAACTTTGAATGGCTATGATAGCGGAGCGCCATGGGTAAGAATACTTGGTTATCTATGCATCCAAGAAATTTTTGTTCGGACAAAATCCGCCCCTTCATGTTGGCGGATGTGAAATGTTTTACTACCTTAAAAGTCCAAAGCATAGACAAATAGTGTCAACTTGATATTGGACATCCATGTTATGATCAATTGACAGCTGTGAAAATAGGGAATCCACTGACCGTGGCCAGTGTCACATGACTGTATCGCTGGCACAGATGTACAACTCATTGAGATGATGTGTTTTGTAACGTTCTCCGTTGACCAGTTGTGGTATTCAAGTGATCGCAGACTCAAAACCTTTACCGCAGAAAGGCATTTCTAAAACAATCCCACGAGAGCTTCGCTTTTGGCCTTGGCTAAATCTATTATATATTAATATTTTACTCACCATTGCATTCCAGTTTCGCTGCAAGCACTAAAACGTAAAAGAAAGCTTTAGGTGATGGAAGCTAACGACGTACTTACATAGTTACCCGAATATAGTTAGGAGTGGTAAATATTATATGATATAAAATTCAACCGTACTCGTACGCGGAATGCTTTATTTCCTTTTCAAACACAGTTTCTAACATGATTATCATCGGTTAACAATTTTGACTGCCAAATACGTACCCCAGACAAATGAATTGGTAAATCCATCAATCAAAATAGATAAATGAATAAAAAGAAAAAGAAAATCCAAAATTATACACTTACGGCTGCGTTCCAATGCTGCCTTGCTTGACCATTGATTTCTCGGCCACATACACCTTAGTAATGGTACTCGCAAAGGCCAACGTTATCGCCAGAAAATGTAATACAATTACAACTGCGTCCCTGACAATGCGAAAAAAGGCAATCTGAATTGTTCCAACACTTTGATACGTCTCTAAAATTGATCCAAAAGTTCTGAAAGTAAGCAGCATCGTGTTCAAGCCGTACAGATAACCAGCTATCACCAAAGCTCTATTATTGGTTATCGAATCTGATTCCACCCACGTGACAATTCTCAGCGGCAATATCGCACACATAAATACAACAATGATGAAGAGGTCGAAAACGTTCCATCGGTCCCTGTCAATAAAAAAAAAAGAAAAAGGTGTTATGATCGCATGATTTTACCTTCCTCTGTCCAAATATATAACTTTGAAAAGCTTGAAGTCAAGGCCCAATGTTCTTTAACTCTAAGCTAGAAATAACGACATAAACCGAAAGAGATGTAAAAAGAAGAACAAAAATGATGCGTATTTCTTCAACTTAAAGTGAAGAAGCACACCTAAAACAAATAATGACTTTCCCCCCTTGTAGGACTTAAAATTTATGTAGATGTAGGTGTAGAAGGCGAATCTTACCGCTGACGACATGTGGACGATATTAAATAAGTAACAATACACTAATTCATTAGTGGAAGATACAAAAAGGCTCTATGCTAAAAATTATTTGGCAGCGAATGAAAATATATGAATGAAACAACAATTACGGAAATCAGGCCTTGAGAAGTTGCACTATACTAAAACAATGTTCAATTTACAAATATTGTAGATAACTTACTTCATACCCATATGTTCGATTCTTACACCCTGAGTTAAACGAGTAATATACACTATACCTGATATAATTTTCTATAAGCTCAACGCCTGGTGCCTTGTAAATAAAACGAGTATCCACTCTCCCCCTCTGCTTCCCTGCAAAGTCTCCCTTTTTCTTCAATATATCATTGATTTGCCTGATTTCAGTCAGTAAACGACCGACTAGGAAGCACAAAATGGTCCATTCTAGCCCGCTGAAAGACAGTTGTGAAGGTTCCAAACATATTGCCAAATGCAGAGCCAGAAGGGCCAAGTAGCTGATGGTATCACGCACGAAGATGAAATAAGGAATCATGAAATACGTCCTGTATTTCCTGGGTATCCCTGTGTGTGGTAGATTTAGAGAGAAGACGATTAACAATAAGAAACCAACAACAACAGGACCAACAAACATCCTACAGCAACATTAAAATTTTTTGTCCGATTATAAGGTTACAATCACTACGTTCATATTGCCTATAATACACTTTATCATTCGATGCAAATGTTTCTTCCTTTTCATTGGCCGAGAGCCCAACACGTCACCTGCAAATAACTGCGTACAAATAATGGTGTGCTCATGCGCAATGTCGTTCAACTGTTTTTGGCTTCACCGGCGAAAAATGTCTACGCATGCCCTGCAAAAAATGGCACGTGATCGATTTCGGGCAATGTCATTGGCTCCGAGACAAAAATGCCCGCGAAATGTTGTTGAGATGAAAGAAGCGATGGCAGCTTTTTTTGGCAGTGACAACGTTGCAATTTCTTGCCACTGTAAGAGATCAAAATTATTTTGGTCGAAGTTTTGACGGAGATGTGTTCTAGAGAACATGGCGTCCTGGAACTGGCGAAAAACCGCAGTGGCATGGTCTGATTCAGTTTTGTTGACGTTGAGATCGCCGGTTTGCATGTAGAAGACAGGCCGAAAAGGTGGGTAATTTTTACTCTCTTTGTTTATTGCATGTTCCGTGCCACTCGGTACAAAAAGAAATTATAAAGTAGAGGACGAAAAATTATTGGGCTTTGTTTTGGTATATAAATAAGCTTGTACCGAGTGGCACGGAAGCGACAGTTTTGTTAAATGTGTATCCCGTTTTTGTGTCAAAATTCGACTTTAATATTCGACAACATTCGACTGCTGATCGAAGAGCGTATTACAACGCTACCCAAAATGTTTTTGCTGTTTAGTTCGAGTTTCCTATCACGGATTCAACAAAAAAAAGTAGAGGGACAGACACTTTTGGGCTTTGTTTTGTTAATTTGACTTAGTTTGTACTTTGTTGCTCGAAAAACTATATTTAGATGCTAAATCTCCGTGTGTTTACACTGTTTATGGCAGACAAATAAGCTTACGCTTGGTTTAACTTAATCTCGTGTCACTCGGTACAAAAGGAATATTCTTAGCCATTGCCTTGCTGTGTAAATTGTCTTGTGGCTAGTGGATCGAAAGCGGCCGGGTTGCGGCAGTTTTCTAAAGTGCGTAGTTCATAACGTGATTTTGTCGATCGGTGCACATTTCATTGTTGTTGCACATTATTACAGCTTTGTATGTTACAGAAATTTGAGTTTTATCCGAACTGTCGAATGAGAAAATGTGAGAGTGTTTTCATTAAAATGCTTAGACCGTCTTGGAGCTTTAGTTCGATAGGTCCAGCAACATTTTGATTTGTAAAAACAATTCTGTTTACAATGTGCACTACTGCTTGCAATTTTATAACTGAAGGATCGAAGTTTAGATTATTTTGCTCATAAATTTGGCTTGGGATTATACACACAACGAGTTACTTGTTAGTTTTCTCGTTAGGAACCGTACTTACGGAGATGATTTCCTCCGTGTACAGTTTTTTAGTACTAAATTTTTACACACAAGGCTTTTCAGTGGGGGGTGCTTCTTTGCTTGAAAATTGGTCAAAATTGGATCCTGGAAGGAGATGAACAGGGTAATTTTTCTGTGAATGCTTTTGTTTTTATATGCATCGTTTTTGGCTTAAATTGTTTGGGAGCCAAGTTATAAAATGAATGACAGAGTTAACATGCTACTAAGTATTCAAAAGTTCTTTCCAAGAAAAAAAATCACAAATTAAACTTACAGGAGCTTGGAGAGTAAACTTTGAGTCTTAATGAAATTTTCGTTGGATCATGTTGATGAATGCAGTTGTGTAGGATGTGCAGTTTCCAATTTTGATCTTCTGTCAGAATTATGAGAGGACACTCACAGATGTCATTAAAAAATTATAGTTTCATTGTAATTATCGTTTGTTTCTATTCCTATAAACTTCTCATCAGGTCTACATTTTGCATGAATTTAATGTGAAATATATTTGAAGTCGCTGTTGTTTCACAGTGAAGTAGTTTTCACTTTGTTTTTTGATTTGAAGGTCAGCTTTTTCTTAGTTGTTGGCTAAGGCAGTGTTGAAGTATCTGACATGTTAAAATACTTTACTTTTCATTTCTCTACAGAAAAGATTGATTGATCCTGGATCAAACAAAGTGCAGCCTCACAAACAAGATTTTTTAACGAAAAATGTGTACTCAAGGAAAGCACAATCATGTCCCTGACAGTGTCAATAAAATTTATTTATGGAAAGATCTGGGTTTTTACTCCTTTGTAGCACTTTAGACTATATGCATCACTTTTTAACCTTCATATACTAAAAAAATATAATCAGTATTTTTTCCAACTAACACTTAAATCAAAGTTTTCTTCTTTTAAAGTACAGTATTTAGTATTGCCCTTATTTTAAAAATTTCATTATCTCTTGCAGATCAAGCACAATAACCATTGAAAAGAAAAAAAGCCCTGCTCGGTCAAAGACGGCTTTAAAGTTTTGATATTAAAATTGCACCCATTCTCAATGAAAAGACTTAATGCAGACTCTAAAGTTCATTTAGCTCATGTTCAAGCTTTTTTTTGTAAATTGGAAAGTGCTGCTGGAGAAAAAGTATTTTTGCTTTTAATTACCTTTTAGGGAAAAAAAAAAAATAAAGTAACTACCAGGGCCCAGTTGTTCGAAGGCCCATTAGCGCTTAACCCGGGGTTAAATTTAACCCGGGTTTCTCTTTCTTGTGTTCAAAAGCATTTTCTCGGATAATTTTCTCTGTTATATTTAGAGCTTTCAATCATCAACTTGTACATAAAAAGAATTAAAACTGAAATTCTTTTTAAGCTTTGAAATCTGGATTCAAATCTCGCACTAACCCTGGGTTATCTTAACCCGGCTTTGAACAACCCAGCCCAGGTGTCTAAGCAATTTCAAATAAAGGACCCATAGTGTCTTATTTATCTGCTGCATTGAGCTGTGAACAAACGCCGTTCTTTCTTGAGACCCTGCTTTTTTCAGAAACATTGTTGTCCTTCGTGATCCGAAGTTGAATCCCGAAAACCGGCCAAAGCGCGAGCATCGCAGGAAACGAATCCCATAGGAATAGGTGAAAAAGGATAATAAAACGTCTAGGCTATTCTAAAAATGTCCGATGTGCATTTGCAACTCATATTAAGCCGCAATTAACCTTCTTTCCACTGGAATAAACAAAGTATGGAGGTACTGCCGCCATTTTGAATTTGGCAATGTCACGTGGTCGCGCGACGACCAATCAAACATTTTTCGCCGGTGAAGTTTTTGGCTGCAAATACTATTCTGCTCATGCGCAAATGAAACTACGCTTGCTCCTTGCCAATCTCGTTCCCAGAGCATCCGTTACTTTTGTCCAGCGGATGGGGCAACGAACGCTCTGAAAGAATCCAAAACCGGAACCACAAAATCCTGGTTCCGGTTTAACTGCGCCTGCGTGAAATTGTTTACCCATTTGACCAAGAGAAGGTCTGAAATGCAAGGAAAATTTTCCTTGCTCGCACGTTGCTGCAATTTCCTCTTTCCAAAGCAGTTTGATTGATGTATTTGATTGATGTATTTAGTGAAGAAAGACAAGTAAGGAGACCAAAAGTGTCTATTTATTTAGACGCTGCGAATGAACATTTGTTAGTCACGACGACAAACATTCTTTCGTACACGGAATGAACACAGGTGTATGCAAATTTGAAAGGTTCAGTGGTATAAATGTATATCATCTCTTTAAAAAAAAGCATTGGAATGACTTTCAAAAACAAGAAAAAGGAAATTTAAAAAAAATGTCACTGTAGCCTGATTTCGGAAATTATCGATCGAGGCTAACGTTTTTCTTAACTGTTCCAGGTCGTATGAGATTTATGTGTACACAAGTGGCCTGTCAAAAGCTCACTGTTTTTTGATTAGCAAAGAAATTTGCATGTGATGAATACGATTTTATCGGCCAATCAGAGATGGTTTTTTACGGATTCTTCCAGAGGTTAGTGATCCCCGTCGCTGTACAAAAGGATCGCGGCCTCTGGGAACGAGATTGGCTCCTTGCTCGCTTATGTTATCTCTGTCATTACTCCTGGAAGACGGCGCGCGCCAACCGCTTTCTGAAGATATTTATTAAAAAACAAACTTAATGATCGAATGATAAAACAATTATTGAACTCGGTTATCGCAAAATATCATGATTCGCCTGTGTCTCGCAGATCAATTATTTTGCTCAACCTCGTCCAATTGGGGCTAATTGTTTACCCCCCAAATTTTGCAAAAGCATTATTTTCGCTTTCTCTTAGGACGCCAGGAGAAACTGATAACAAATTGTTTGCATAAGTATTTGCGACCGTAAACAATAGAAATAATGCTTACGCAAAATTCGTTGGTGGTAAACAAGGTGTATATTAGAGACACATTATCCGTCTGAGAAGGATAATTCATCTTCAAAATCCGTCAAAGTTGGCGGAAAAACGGATGGATAAGGTCAGGCGGATTGTCCATCCAAATTTAGACCGTTTCATTTCCAAATTAAGACATATTATCTAATTGAAGCGAATTATCCAACGGATAGCCCTTCTCAGATGGACAATCCGTTTCTAGTGTGAATACGGCCAATAGGCAATGTGAAAATGGTGAATCAGAAAATTGTGAGTGGTAAAAAAGTGTATTATGGGCAATTTTAAAGTGGTGAATTCATTTGGCAGAATTGGTGGAATACCCATAGTCTAAAACGTCACCCGTCTCTTCGCTCCAACCCCCAATGGACTAGAATACCCAAAATCCCAAAATAGCCTACAAATAACTACATGCACATGTATTAAAATGAGAACTGAAGTTCAACAAAGGAAAGGCAAATATTGCGCGTACTAAGGAAATTATGTTCAGTTGCTGCTAGCTGCTTACGGACACTGAAAACAAAGACAAAAACAAAAACAGAAAAAAAATGAACTAAAAACATAACAAAGCAAAACAACAACAAGGACAAGTACATCTACAAAAAAGGCTTTATAAATCCTAGGTCCACAGTCATTTATGTCAAATATTTGACCGTCCACATTTAAAGAGATGTAATCAAATTCATGTAAATAAACGATTTTACCCATCACACAAGTAAGTAGAAATATTAATGGGAAAAAGACGATGTCGAAAAGGCACCATACGGTCAGTAAGAACCACCACCATCTTGATAATTTCCTGTTTTTATAACCACCACACCACCAATCAGTTAGAAGGTCTATAATCACAGGATGATCAAAAAACTGCAAAAAATAATAATAACAGAAGTAAATTAAGAAATAAATAATTAATATATTATAAATAATTAAAGCAAAAAAGAAAATAATATAGTAACGCTTACATGGAGTTGATCTGCTTTTTGACTTGGTAAATTAGTATGTGGTCAGTAAAACCTTTTTCATAATTACAAGGTACCGATATAAGGCAGTAACTCGCTTAAGTCCAGAAAATCGTTTCCCTTCATTTAAGACGAACTGACTTCTGTTAAACGGTCATGGTCACCTTCCTGGTATTTGTCAATTTAGTGCAGGCACTCATGAGATATCTAGAAAACCTTGAAATATCAATTCCTCGTTTGAAAGATACCTCTTCCTGTTATAATATCTCCGTGTTGGTTATTTAGTTTTGTGCTGGTCAAACCTAGGGCCATTTAGTGGGGTTAGCATTAAATAACATCGGCTGAGCCAGATTAGACACGTTGTGAGGTTTACACATCGCATTAATCTGTTAACGTAACGATACTGAAAAAAACAACAACAACAACGAACAAACAAAGAAACAAACAAACAACAACAACAACAAAAAACAGTTAGCTTTCATTCATTGAAATGGGATACTGCTTATTAATAAGTAAATGTATATTTTAAAAAATTACTGGATTTGGCAACTAGCCCACGAAGGTGTGGTGGATATGAATGTAGGGTATGAAGCAAATGACTCGGGTTCAAAGCATTCCAGTTCTGTTTATCCATCTTATTTTATATTACACTTTAGTATAATTACATCGATGATTATCGAAAATAGAGCGCTATGATTGGCTGGGAGCTTCGCTTTATCCCGCTATAATCACCGCGCGGTGATTATAACATTGAAGGCCAGCAGTTTTCAAAATGACAGCCAGATTTTTTGATGTTTCGGAGTCGGAAATTGATCAATAATTTTATTTTCTCGAATAATCATCAATGTAATTATACTAAAACAATTAGTCACCTCAGGCGACGTGAATATCGGCGAATAGTCACCTCGACTTCGTCTCGGTGACTATTCGCCGATATTCACGTCGCCTTCGGCGACTAATTGTTAAATAAACTTGGACTTAGTGGTATACATGTAGTGGTCAGCTGACGGTTTCCCAAGTGCGACCGCTTAAAACAGGTTTAACGGCAACAACTGTACTCACTGCATATTATCAAACCTCCATGGAGCTGTATTTCTGAATTTTAACAACTGCTAAATACAGCATGGAGGATAAATGAGTGAATATTAAAAAAATGAGGCATCATGTTATTTTTGGTAGCTAATTTTCAAGGAATCGGTTATACAGTAGCAAAGCGGTGATATTTGGCAAGCAAGGCATACGTGAAGATAGTCTCTTAACTATTACCTTTTTCTGTTTAAGTTTTATTGCTGTTTCAACGATAAAATCTGTTTCAGGATTGTTAAAGAAATATTGGCGCTCTAATCTTTCGTATTTCAAAGGATCCAGGAAGCGCAGAGTAAATTCTTCCACGCGACTGGCCAGTTTTATGAAGTCGTATTTATCTGGTTCGTTCTTGTCAGCCCGACTATGGAGCTCTTCAGCGACCTGATGACAAACAAAATGAAAAAGAGTAATTATTACAAGTTCGTACCTTAATAAGAGAGAAGGTTTGAGGCTACCGCTTCTACTACTTGCTTGGCCTTTAGAAACCCGTTGAAAGTGATAGTAAAGAAGGCCTCATACAAGAGATGACCAACTAGAATTAGAATTAC
Organism: Porites divaricata; assembly: GCA_038088405.1. Classification (NCBI taxonomy): domain Eukaryota; kingdom Metazoa; phylum Cnidaria; class Anthozoa; order Scleractinia; family Poritidae; genus Porites; species Porites divaricata. The sequence continues at coordinate 2,033,694 of JBBMOI010000021.1, forward strand.
ACAAAGCCCCAATATCCCTTCAAAGCATGCTTATTTTAACTAACAAATACGGGGTGTCCCAAAAGTTCGTTCCTCTAATTTCATGCACTATAACTTTTGATCAAAACTTTATTTTTACACGAAATTTCTAGAAGATGTTTATTTCTCTATCAAGTACATGTATTCAGAATTTCAGTAACTGGCATGCCCTTTTGGTTTTTTTATCACATTCCGTAGCCGTTGCGGCATGAAGTGAGATACAGCGTGTAGACCCACAAATGATCCATTTTGAGCTTTTCATCGCCTGGTGCACAGGATCCAGTTCAACCCCCAACAATATTTGTTTAGTTTAGGCAGCTGAAAAAAATATATTTTGGGCATTCATTCAAAAAAGATACTCATCCCGACCCCCTTCCATAGCAAGGCTTTTGTACCTCTTTACAAATTTGAAACGAGCTGGGCGTTAACTGGCGGACTAAGCAGAGGTTTTTTTGCCATCTCAGGGGCCTCTAATTTTAAACATTTTAAACAGCTTTCCATGACCCTTTTATTTGGCTTGCTAACTATGTGAGACTGAGCTTCCTTGTCGAGTCTCCTATTTTGTATCTACATAGCCTTCTTTAAAACTATTTTAGCTGCTTTGTTCAGGGCTTTTGGTCTTCCCTTTCTTTTCTTGCCTTCCAAACCCTCATTTCTCCATGATCATTCTACCACCCAACATTCGGATGTTTCCAGTTTTTTAGCAATTTCTACGATAAATAAGCCAGTAAATCGGGGTATACAAGCTTACGCTCTCACGCAGCTGAACGTTTTTGCGTTAAGGGGGTTTATCTTTCGTGATATTCACAAAAAACAAGGAGGGAGTTCGAACAATTCGGGCTATGAAATACAAAAAATATGTGGCTGGAAAATATACTCGCGCACGCGCACCTTTGGCCCGGAAGTACACAAATAGAATATTCGAGTCAAAAGATGGCACAACAAGTATGAAAATAGTGAATTATATTGGAAGACACAACTTTTGTTGAAATGATTTGCTTACCAAGTCCAATCGTACTGAAATGCACACTTATAAAGTAGAGGAACGAACTTTTGGGACACCCTGTAGACCCATACCAGCCCTTATCAAGACAATGGGTATTTCGAAAAACCTGGATATCAGGAATTATGTAACTTTTAGCGCACACAGTGTGATATTATCGACAGCCACCTTTAACCTCATATCAAAGGTTATAAATGCTTAGGGAAGCTCTGAAATCATGCCGATCTTGATAGTACAATTTAACAAGCCGTGTCTTAAGTTTCTTGTTGATGTTTTTGTCTTTTTTTTTCTGTTAAGGGCATGAATGAAAGGTTTCGTCTTGTGGTAGAGAGTTGACATCAACAACAATAGCCCATATTTGCACCACATTTTGAAACCAGCTTGCTGATGTTCAGTTGGACGTTGCATGAGAAAAAAATATACGGTTTGTGATACGTTCGGAACAAGACCTTTGGTGCTGGAAAAGCCCTGAATATTCAGTCGAACACCTTCTGCTGGAGTGGGATTACTTGTGAGCTTTACGATTCAAACAAGCAATAATAATCTTTCCTTACTCTTATTGCCAGTAGCAAAGGATTGTCACCATAATTCATCAGAGCCTTTGCTGTAACTTTTCCGTGGACTTTGTGATAGCTTTCTTCTTGTACTGTCTGCAGTAATAGCTCCTCACGATTTCTCTCTTGAAAGGCAGGTAATGATAAATAAGAAAATAACAATTCAAAATCATTTCGAAAAGTAAATAAATCAATCAATTAATTGGACGATCTGAACACGAAAGCTTGCTATTAGATTAACTCAAACTGCCTCAACTTTCAGAGTTTGCTTCCCGGGATGGAGACCTTAATGATAACACCAACACGTTACCTGAACATACGCATTTTTAAGGAAAACAAAAGTCAGAATATAACTATTTTGGTGGGAGCGTCTGGTATGATCAGACCGTATTGAAAGTATGACTGGTTTTTGACAAGAATGCCATGAAATGGTAATGAGAACTGAGTTTTAGCTATCTTTTTTTTCCATTTGGAATACTGAGAATGGGTATCACGTATCCTTCTGTTGTAATTTGTAATAATCGTTGTCACTGTTAATAGCGGGAAGTTTAGTTTTGGCCTGTCAAATAGTTTTGTATCCCATCTTTTCAGTCCCTTTAGGGCTCTTTGATGAGGCTTACTATCCAAGCACATTTTTTTTCTCTCTTTCTTTCTTTCTTTTGTTGTTTGTTTCAAGGAAAAGCATTATACTTCCTGCACTAATTTCTAACCACTTTGAGGCTCTTCTCTTCGCCGCACAATTACATCAAATTTGTATGTGTAATCAAATGGTGACGAGTGAAATTAGGGAATAATTTCACGCGCGTTTTGTCCAAATCCTTATCATTATAAGGATTTGGACAAAACGAAGGTGAAATTGTTCCCTAATTTCACGAGTATACCATTTGATTACCTGTTAATATCATGGGCGACGAATTACGTTAGCAATCGAGGATTTTTGACTTGTTTATCCTGGATCGTATCGATCGATCGTGAACTCCACTCTCTCAAATGTTTAGAGCTGAAATTTGGCTTAAGTTTCCAGACATTTTCGACAACATACCTCTAAGAATCCTTCTTGATGTGCTTTTTCGTGTGTTCAGGTTTTCTAAAGCGTCTTTTTATGCACTGACATCTCATTCATGACCAGGGGGCTGGCAGCGAGGTCTGGAACCGAGTTTACATGATCGCCCCAGTTAAGAAATTTGGCCGGGTGAGACTGAGTACCATTTTCCTTCAAAACAAATATGGCGGAGAGTGCGGACTGACTGGAAGAACGATGAGTTTTTGCTCGGTTATAAGTTTTGCCGCGTCCAAACATCAAGAATAGGTTTTCAATAATATTTTTAATGGAATTTTTGGACATCAGGAGGCGTGATGTATGAACAATTCATGGGTGACTTCACTTATCGTGATTCGGCATCTCGGCAAGTTCAGTTTTTTTAGCTTCGTGAATTTTCGAGCAACCAGTCTAGTCTCCATCTCTTATATTTTTCCACCTACAGTGGTATTAAGAACTCTCTTCCTTATCCTAAACATATGCTACGAGCTCACTATATTAGTATGAGTCTTGCAACAGTCTTATGGGAATGTTCATTTAACCAATTTTCTACTTGAACGCTGTTCGTAAGTTTGTTTGTAAACCGGGAGCCACAACAAATATTTATGGCGAAAATACAGAATACAGGGCCATTTTAGTAAAAGCCAGGGTAAATTTTCCAGTCACTGTGCTTCACATATACTGGGTCTGTCAGTAGAAGCTATTATTAAGGTCTGGGAGCGTTTTACTGAACCTTCAAAACCTTCACTGGAATATCATTTGAGTGATAATCAATAAATTTCCAACAGCAATACTGTATTTAGTAGTTTTGTATTAGATAAGTGACTTCAGTTTCAAGTATTTCCTCGAAATTGTTTGTGCAAAAATTATCCTATAGTTCTGAATTTTACTTGAAATGATTATAATGGGTTAGTGTGGGGACAAGAGGCTTATCCAGTTGCTAATAAGAGTGAGTACATCAGAGAGGGGTATCACGCGCGGCATTGAGAAAATCCCTCAAAGGACTGAAGTACAAGAAACAGAAAAAAGAAAATTAAATGTTTTGCAAAGTTTATAAAGAGAACCAGAAGGAGCTTGAAAAATGTAAAACTCCAATTGTTTTTGTAAGTTATGAATTTGATTTACAACAAAAACAAACAAGGTAAAATTGATTTTTTATCAACCATCAAAAGAATTTATTGTCCCTTAATTCAGCCCACCTTGGCTTTTTTGGCCTAGAAGTCTATGTGCTGCTGATTTAGGGTGGTGACCATTTCACCCATTAGAGTTTTGAACAGGGTGTCTCTTTGGGCAGTGAAGGTTGATGAAGAGCAGTATATAGTTACATTTTTACAACCACCATTTTTTCCCCAAGTTTTTTTTCCATGTTTCTAAGTTTAAAAGCTAACTTAATTCTGTATGCTAAATGAAATGAATCAGAATAAGGTCTCTAGGCTTAAAAAGGGTAGGAAAATAAACAGTGTGTCCTACTTTACCCACACTCTCTTTCAGTGCAAGCCCAGGGAAGTGATCTCACATTTTAATACCCTTTTACCACTTGTCAGTCTGACTTGTTGTAACAGCAAAGTCAGAAAATGTTTATGGTCTCTGAAAAATGTTCTTGCCTGTCTCAACACAAGTTTCTAACTGTTATTGTTGACTACAACAAAATATATTATCTTAATAATATGATTTTACGTTTTTTTCAAGGCATCCTATGGTGTTTTCATATCCAAGTGCAAGGCAATTTTTACATTGAGAGGGTTTCACTTTATTAACTACATTAATATACAGACACAAACTACAAAAAATTCCAAACACAAAAAATAATTACCCTTTCACTTGCCTAAGATTCATTTGATGGAAACTATGGTAAAGTTTAAATTAAATCACACGAAGAACGAAACTTAAACACATGAACATGTGCAAAATCAAGACACACTGATCTATTGGCAAAATTTATTTACCCTCTAGTACATAAAAAAAAAATACATGAACTACGAGATTTGACCATGCCACTCAATCATCCAACGCAACTCTGCCAGGATAAGTTTACAACCAAGGATGTGAAATTAAGAATCTCAATCATCATTTCTTCTTGTCTTAAAGGTGTAGCAAGACCGTAAACAACTCTGACAACTCCTCTACTTGACCACAAACACCACACTGTTTTTGAAAATCACGAAGAATTACTTTTAAGCCTTTCACTTGCAAATATAAACCCTTCTACATACTTCTTGGAGGGTTGGCCCTTCTTTTAGTCTTGTGGGTCTTCTAAACAGAAACAGATAGGCAAAAAGTCGGACATCGAGAAACAAGTTCACTGGTTTCGTTCTTAGCGTAGTAAACCGCATGTAATGACAAACGCAAGACCAGAAGAAATAGCTAGAAAGGAAAACGTAAGCTCCACTTCCCGTGGAAAAAAAATTGGTTACAGCAAAGAAAACAAAGACCAACAGGACCAAAAGCGAATTCACTTCACACTTTGGAATCGCTGCGAAGATGAACTTGTTGTTATTCCCAACCCGTTACGCGCATGCTCGCTACACTTCTTGGATGATTGACAGATTTCTTAACTGGGGCGATCATGGAAAGCCGAAAAGCGGCAAGATCAAAGGTCGTTGCCAGCCCCCCCTGTTCATGACATTTTAAAACTTCGTCGCCGTCTTGAAACAGAGACGTACGGCAGGTTGCCATGGCAATTTTGTAACTTCACATGTGAAATTACAAATTAACGCTGAAATTTCGCGCCACAATTAACGAGCAATTCGTTACCTATGATATTATAACACTAATCTCTTGAGAAGAAGGTGCGAGTCTTACATTAAATAATCGACGCTATTTTTTAAAGGGAGAAGAAATGTGCTGTCACACGAGAACATGGATAGAAAAAATCAATCACAAGAGATAAAAATCGTAAATTTCCTAAATAAATCTTGCACATTTTAACCTCTGCACTCATCTGCAAGTTACAGAAAGTATTTGAAAACCTCTAGGAGAAAAAAAGATTAGACATGCTAAACCAAAATTCAGTGTGACGGTAGTGCACTTGTCTTAAAAGCAATTTCGCCACTCGGAGATAAAACAATCTGTGACTCTAATTTTACTGATTTATAATTTCTGTCGACCAAACTCTACCCCGAAACAACTTTTGTCCAAAAAATAGGAGTAAAAGTCAAATTTTGGTTGGGGGAGGGGTGGAAAAGGATTACTTGATTCCTAGAGTACTTATACCGTGTCTTATGTTTCTGAGAGTGGAACCTGTGGCCCACCAAATTTGAAATAATCATAATAAAAAAAGACAAAACAAAACAATCTGGAACAGTACAAAATTCATTTAAGGACAAGAAATGCAAACAATCGCATGCTCTTACACTGTCTAACACCAGTACAGTGACGCTCAAACTCTAAAATTGGATATTTGCGATTTTTGTGTTATTATTAATCATTGAGCCATAGATGCTACATTTACTCTGTTGCCTTGCTTGATCATACGAAACATACCACTGTTTGAATCATTTTCTGCTCCCCACCGAGTACTTGACTCATCGTCCTCCCATTCCCATTCTGGCCCTTGCTGGAATTCAGTATCTGCTTCCTTGCCATCGCACCTAGCATAAAATAGCAAGAAAGAAAAGAAGAAAAGTGAGCTTTTTTATACAGAATAAACTAAAAAGTTTAATCTGTATTCGTATAACACCATGGCTGCTTTTGGTGTTGTCGACCCTTGACGTGTAGTCCAGAAAATATCCATACCCCCGCAACAAAAGGCACTTTTGCTTTAGACCCCCAACCCCGATAGAATTTTCATTCCAGGGGGGTGCTCGTAATACCCTCAAGCCTGGGATTTCCGTAACTTGGTTGGGTTAAGCCTCCGTATAGAACTTAACATTTCCGTCAAAAATGTTGTTGAACTATATTGTTATGCGAAAGATCACTTATTTTTGCGATAAAATGAGAAAGAAATCATTCTTTTCATTCATGTTAATACGGTGTCTAATAATCTCAAGGAAGTTCTTAGCAAACAATTAACCATAGAGGCGGTACCTTACAATACTGACTACAAGAATAATGTCATCTGCAAAAGAACCAGTTACGTTCAAACTAAACACCACGTGCAACTCTCATTACTTCATTTCAGTTACAACATATTACAAGAAGGTTTAGAACACGACCAAATTACGGTGAATCAAATGTGTAATATTAGCAACAGCCAGATAACCGGAAGCTTATTCATAAGCCGATGAGAATTGTATTCACAGAAAACTTCGGCGTAAGCCGTGAAAAAAGCATTTAGCCGACCGTAGGTAAAAGATGATCAATGCAAATGCAATGTTTCTTGTGTTGAAACAACAGAGAAGCTGTTATTGATCATTAACTCACCAATCTTACTAAGACCTCCTAAAGGAAAAACAAACAACAACAACAAAAAACCTTGTAAGCAACCCCTCACCCACTCGGAAAATATTTTCTTGAAATAGAACGAAATACGCAATGTATACTTGCTTACCCGTTGCTTTGCCTTCTCCTGATATTCCCTGCGTTGCTGGACGTTTCAGCTGTTAGTAAGACAGAAATTGCATTCAGGTAAGAAATCGCAGTTCAGTTGAGACCACCGCAGTCGTCATTCCACATCAGCTTTATGCTGCCTCTGCTTATTTCGACCTGCGTAAACAAATAAATGATGTATGTATGTATGTATGTATGTATGTATGTTTAAAATGTTATAAACAGTATTATTAGAACCTCACTGTATAACCTCAAGGTCATAGAGACCCAAACTTGTACAATGCGCAGTGTCCAGTACAACCAACCATTTATTGAGTCGAACAAAAGAGTGTCTCTTACGGGAACAAATCTGATACACACGGCCTACTAATCAACTGTCGGCCTTTCAATGACGCTGAGAACCTCGTCTCATCACACAACTAACCGCTTCCCGGTCGGTAAAGAGTACTTGCTCAAAACCATTTGCTCATTTGCTCAGTTCTCTCATTTGCTTTACTATTTTGAACTCATTTGCTTAATTTCAGTCGCTAAAGCGCTTCACTAGATCGTTTATGTTTTCGTTTCTGTTTGTCTGTTCGTCATGTTCATATTAATTAAGGATTAATCACTCATTATTTGATTTTACAGCTCCTTAGATGGATAATTGTCACTGCTCAATGCCCTTCACCTTACCAGTATTTTGTTCTCCTTCTTCAGCTGGTACAAACACCTTTAATTCATGTTCTGCCATTACCTACCTAGTGTTGCAAACAAACTTGTTACTTACATCTCCATTATTTCCAAGACAACGTAAAATAAGTAACTGATGAACTATTAAATTTGTAACAGTCTGTACACAGTCGTAAGGGACGGACCATTAGAAAACGTACGGGGTGGGGGGAAGGGGAGGTCGGGCGAAGTAAAAAAAAACCCTTTGCGCAGGGGAAAATTGAATGAAAACAAAATCATGCACGCCAATTAACCCTTAAAAAATAATCGTGCTATGGCCTAAAAATAATTCATACAAGGAATTTGATGACGAAAAAAAAATCCTGCGGCTCGCAAATTCCCCAGCCCCCACCCCCCATAACGTTTGTAATGGTCCGTCCCTAACACACAAACAGATGTACTATGATAATTCGTTATTCGTTACTTATTATTTATTAGTTCTACTTCACCTCAAACTATAAACGAGCTGTAGCACTAAATATACCTGTCATGTTTTAACCTAGTTACAGAAATGTATATTGTGAATAATATAAGAAAGTGGCATCCTTCTCTAAGCGTTTCAATCCCAGGTGGTACTCCATATAATGGCCTACACGGGTAGGCTCCGTCCGAAACGGGTACTTTTTTCAGGCGTCAAGTAATGGTAGGGATTTCACTTGTCAAAGTATATGTTGAAGGGTGAAGAAATCTGTCATTTCGGTCTGTAAAAGGACCTAAAAGGGAGGACGCATTTTATGGCTGTGAAAAGGTTACGAAAAACCTCCTGGTTTAGTGATTTATTACTATTCGCCATTTGCACATCTCCCATAACAGCATTGTTTGCTCCAACCCCACCCCACCCACCCCCCCAAAAAAACAAAAACAAATGGACAACGGGTACCACTTGTCAATAGAAGGTATAAGAAAGGGGTACCGCTTCTGTCAAAAACTGGTATGTGAAAGACTAAGGGATTGGAGCCGGAGACGGAGTCTCCCCCGTTTAAACCTCTGTTGAGTACTCCCTGGGTTTCAGTCCAATATGTCAAACATTCTTCGAAGTACTACACGGTGGTTCCCCAGTACTACCTCCCCCCTTTGTTAAAACTGAATATGAAAAGAAAAAAGACTAACAGCTCTTCAACATTTGCGCCACACAGATATTCTGCATTTCATGACGACTGGAATTTCCGTACACGCAGGACCGCAAAGATTAATAGTCTTCCACACCTCTTGAAGTCGTTTTTTTTTTTTTTTTTATCACTCTTTTCATTTAGTGTAAAATGTAGCAATGGCGTCAAATGACAAAGAGATATTTCTCCCCGTAATCCTCATTGGCAATCACTCTTAATCCACCTTAATATATTCAAAATCCAATAATTATATACAAATACACTTCTTGTTTCAGACACAAGCAATTGTCGTCAGCTATTATACTGACGATCTTAAACCAGTGTAGGTCTGAAAAAGTAGGCAATACGTACTGTAATGCGGATTTTTTCGATAATGATACCCATGAATCTCAATCAACAAAATTCCACGTTTTTAATCCAGCCTCCCCTGTTCTTATCAAATGGTGTAAACTCTACTCCTGGTACCATGACAGGACTAATCGTAAGACATTGAGTCATTATGTTATTATTGACTGATTATTCATCCTTGACTCTTTTAGGCATGATGAAAGATAAAAGCCTGCGGTGATATCAGCTGGCACGCGATATAATGATATTGACCTCCTATATATTAAATAATTCTATTCGCATGGGTTGTTGCTACCAATAAGGCTTAGTGTTCAGTTTTTTAGTGACTTAAACTGAAATCCTGCTAAAAGGAAATTCAAATTATTACAAAAATGTACACAGGGCAAAATGCACACATCCGCTTCAATTCAACAACCAAACGTGAATCGTAGTTGATGAAGAGACTGAGCTGGAATTGACACAACATGAGAAAAAAGCAATGTTCGGCACCGAGTCAGGAGTGAAACGACACTCTAGCTACCACTAAAATGCTACAATCTGTTTATTACGTACCGTACTGAATGGCGGACTAGTCGAACAATCGATCGGAAGTTCAGTCCACGTAGTCTCCAATGACGGTGAATGTACTAAAGCGTTTCACTAAGCCTCTGTTCACTTTCATTCTGTCGTCACGCAACGCGGCTCTTGACGTGAGGCTGCGTGGAGACAATGGTCGAAGCTGCAGATCGATTTTCATTTTCTCTTGCATTGTCCGTTAAACCGGTCAGTATAAAATATGGACTGCGGACTGCGGACCACGGACTGCGGACTGGGTATAAAATACGGACTAGGTATAAAACGCGGACTACGGACTGAGTATGAAACACGGACTAGGTAAAGAGGGCGGACTATGAACTATGTATATAAAAATTAACAGCCTTAGAAAGGTAAAAATGAGAGAAACGGAAAGCGGGCTTGCATAAAACAGTAGTTCCAGCTCCTTGTCTCACACAAAAACATCCCGTAAGCCGTCACGCAGTCTATATTCTCCTCATGTGGAGAAGGAAAGCATACTGCACGGGCAAGGAAGGTTATGCCGCTATTCAAGGCAACTGAAATTAAATTGTGAACGAATCAGAGAAGCACCGAATAAAAGGAATAGTATTGGTGTTAGCCGAGTCAGAGTAAAATTCCTAAAGATGCCTCTATTCCGTTTCAAATAAATCCTTGGGAATATGAGGAAATGAAAAACTCAGACGAGAAGGTCAATATAGGGGCATTCCGCGAGGTAAAAGGCAGTATTTAGGCGGGAGGGATTACTCACCTATACGTGAATAATAACCGAAATGAATCATCCAACCCAACGTTATGTTCTACGCGATGATTATGATGACATGATTTACACCCTGCTCCTGAACCCCGAAATGGGGTGCTGCTAGGAATTTTTTGGTGGGGTTACGCCCCCTGGTTCTCTAAATCCTTACGCTGTTTCAGAATAAGAAATGTCATTTTCCACACCCGTTTTCAGACCTGATCTCTAACATCCATACCCATTTTCAGACCTGGCCTAATTTAGCCTGTTCCAGGCTCTCAAAGAAAGAGGAGACTACCCAGTTTCCTCTCGTTGTATTTTCGCACTTTCTCAATTTTGCGGACCCAACTATCTCGGAGCCTGGAACAGGCTAGGCCTAATTAGGCAGAAATTATGTCATCGTTATAAATTTATAGATTAGAGCGCAACAGTAGATCATTCTCTCTAGAGCGCAAACCAAAAATTCTTAAATCTAGAATTGAAAACGATAAATATATTCGCACATGTACGCTCCCGTAGTTTCCTCGAAAACCATACCCGATTTCAAATCAAAATAGGCAAAGTGTTTTCAGACCACCAAAACGGCCCATACACCCTACCCTTTAGGGCGGCAAATACGTATATGGCTTATATAAGATAGTACCCAGCGTTTTTGTCAGGCTTTTGATTCAAGGAACCTCCACCAATAATTTCTATTTTATACCCAGTCCGCAGTCTGCAGTCCGCGTTTTATACCTAGTCCGTGTTTTATAGCCAGTCCATATTTTCCAGTCCGCGTTTTATACCTGGTCCGTATTTTATACCCAGTCCGCAGTCCGCAGTCCATGTTTTATACTGACCGTCCATTAAACTGCTAAGTGGCACCGAGAACCAGCATTAGGCGCGAACTGAATTCAAAGAACTGTCCCTTGTGTTAGAGAGGAATTGTGGGTAGTGACCAAAGAGGGAGGGAGGGAGGGACTGGGGGTTAGATAGAAATTCGCCAAATTCTGGGAGTTTGAAGAAACTCCTTCCCTCGCTCTCGCGTCTACTCTCGCGTGCCGCTCAAGGAATGGAAATTTTGCTCACGGTTAAAACAGCTAGAGGTTCACTGAGGCCAGAGTAAGAGTTTTAGGAATGGAAACTATTTTTACGAGTGCTGAGAGCTCGCTAGTACACTGTCTGAGTCTAGCAAAATCAAAAGGAAGTCAGTACAACACTAAATTATGGGTCACCTGGCGTAATCCTCCTTCTAGAACCTTTTAATGTGTGCTTTAAGGAAATGTATAATAATGCTTTTGATAATGGTGGTTGACTTGTCACCAAGATCTTTTTCTTCCAAAGTGTGTGTTCAACATTTATCTGGACTGAATTTGAAAGACGATATTTGTGACAAATCCACCATCCCCCTCTAGTTAGATCACCTGTATAGTACGTTTTCTTCACACCCGATAGCCCTGGCAAAAAAATATTGATTTTAAGAAAATGTTTACCGTAGACGCAGTATTAAACTTCGGTAAAACGAAACAACTATAACATAGACTATATACTAAGAATTGGAAAGAGTGAACATTAGGCAAAAATGGGTGCCTGTAAAATAAGGAACAGGCCCGGAACACCCCAGAACTTCGGAACACCACGGAACACCCTCGGAACGTCCCCGAAACACCCTCAGGACACCCCAGAATACCCCGGAACACTCCCCTGACTGGCTGGACCCCCCCGGAACACCCTCAATTACACGATACTTGACCGCGACTTCTGAAGATTTTAAGAAGGTAGTCCGTTGCCTTAATACGAATACGTACTAGACTTTTTGTCTAAAATATAAGTGATAGAGCCGCTACTGAAGTCAATAAAAATAAAAAAAATAAAATAAAACATCTACTAATTAAAAATCTTGCCAATCTGATGTCTACCGAGTTCGAGGAGTATCAATTATAGAATTCACTTATTTTGATTCTTATTCTTGTCTTAATTGTTTTCTTTTACTTTCATGATATCTTGTCTTTGATTGAAAAGGAAAATATTATGGGTTTTGGTGTTCCATTTTGATTTTCCATCTGTTTGTTTGTTTTTTGTTTTTCTTTCGAGCGGTAGATTAAATACGTATTGCATAGAGACGTCTTTGTTCTGAAGGTGTTTCCCGGAAGGAAGCACTCCCTTATTTGGCCCTGTAGACGATAATGTGCCCCTGAGTAGTGCGTGGTTTTAAGGGTCTTTGACAAGAATGTTTTTATAATAATTTTAAAAGGATAAACCAGTGAGCAGCACCTCTGCGAACTTCTTAAGTTGTAAAAAAAAAATTATTTTCTCCTACGCGTTTCGTGTGACTAGCGCACACTTCATCAGGGAGTTTTACAATACAATTAAGCGTACCTGTGTATATACCTAAAAACACAAAAAACCTAGTACCTACGGATTTACGTAAAGGAACTGCAAACCTCGTGGTTATACGTCTAGGAAACAGGCGGAAAATATTTGCAAGGTGTGACATGTTTGTAATGTTTTGGGGCCCACAGTTTTGACTAAAACTGTGGGCCCCAAAACATTACAAACATGTCACAAGGTTGAATATTAGCAAAACATCCAATTCCACGATGTTAGTCTAAAACATTATTCAGTTCTCTATGCAAAAAGAAACGAATCAGCGTCTCTTTTCTTAAGCAGGGTCTGGGTCTGAGGGCCTTGTTGGCGGTAAAACCTTACCCAAACTTTCCTTGAGTGCACCCCTCAGGTATGATGTTTTTCTTGGGATTAGAGAGAACCTTTGCACTGCAGCGCGATGTCTTGTAGACCCTCCGTTCGAATAAATAATTTGTTTTAGCTTAACAGCCTATCCGACTGCTCTGATGTTTGTTGACGCAGCTTCCGCGGACAACACCTTCTCCGTGTCTCGTTCGGCCATGAAATGAGTTCGAGTGTGCTAACAGTGCATGATTTTAATTAAATGGACCAGATTATCTAACCGAAACGGCTTGTGCAAATAACGTTGCACGAAGCTTTACAAATAGAGTACGATTTTATCAACTAAAGGAATCTCCGTCTTTAAAATTCTTCGTATCACAAACAATTTTTTTAAACTCTGATTTATAGTTTTTACTCTTTGGACTTTTACCCAACCTTTATCTAACAGTCACAAGGCTTAGGCAACGTGGGAGTTCTCAGCTGAATTACAAAAACAATAGCAACTATTAATCGACAGACGAGATTAATAATGAAAAAGAACAAAAGAAGACGGTCGGTACTTAAACGAGACTATTCTTAAATTGATTCCACACAGTTTTGGTCATTTTTATAGCGCAGCGACCGTGCGTACAGCGACCGTGCGTACAGCGACGTAAAGACGTGCGATCGTATTCAATGGCGTTTAATTAATTGAGTCAATCAGTCTTGCTGGGCAGAAAAAATATACATAACCTGGACACAACTGAATAGTAATTAACAAAAATAATATTTTGTAGTGCTTGGCATACTGTGACATTATCGCAGCCATGCATTTAGTCCAAATTCGGCAAAGGGCATGCAGGCCATGTTTGAATTAAGGTTAACTTTACGTATCCAAATCCCTGGCACGACGATAGCACGTCGTTTGAACCTGGCGTAAGACTGGATATGATTCAGGCATGTCAGGCAAAGTTAATATGTTTAGTTGTCAATGGAGAAGAAGGTTCACTCACCTACCGAGCTACCCTAACCTATAGCCAGGGCACCCTAATTGGATGGTGGGTTCATCTTCGTAGCTGGGCCAACTTTTCTCCATGTGAACACTTTGGCTCGCCCGGCCGGGTAACTCAGTCAAAGCGTGACTGCAGAACATGCGCGAGCACCGTTGGCTTGGGCAAAGGGATCAACTTTTTCCTCGTATAAACACTCGTTAAAGTTGATCCCGCTGAAAGGTTGACCCTCTTTTCTTCATAAACGGAGCCCCAACCTGTGGCTATGTGAATTAACAAAGCGACACATTTCATTGGACTCGCATATCTATCCTCCCCTTTTCCTGTGCATACAGACCAACTACACGGTATGGCAAAATGCAATGCTGACAAAAAAAAAAAGAAATCTTTGGGAAAAAGTTAAAATAGCATCATTTATTGGAGGTGTTAGTACTGAAGGACTGGTCCTTAATCCTACCTTCACTAACAGCATCCCTGAGAATTTGAGAAAAACACCCAAAGCACGCTTTTAGGAAAACAAATACACAATCTTTTATCACTCGATCTTCAAAGACAGGATAGTTAATATGCTGATATAGACACCCTCATTAATGAAATTCACGTTAATCCTATGTAATTCAATTTTTACCTATTTACATATTCATTTATATGTATTGTTATTCTAGTTATTTGTTTTTTCCTCGTATTATATAAATCTATTTCATACATATTTCCTTTTATATATTAAGGGGCGAAATGTTTTTATTTTTTTGGACATCTGAAATTCGAAAGTATCAGTTCATGTATGTAACGTTCCCACACTGCCTGCCTCAGTCAAAACGCTTCTGCTAAACGGTAGACAGCGTGTACTTATTATGTATTTATTTTTTGTTAACAAAGTTTACTGTAAAGTTACTTCGAAAAAGTTAGTGTATTCTAAAGAAATGGACAGTCTTTTTTGTTACCTATTTTGAAAGATTTGTGGCCAGATTTACTCTCACAGTCCCATGCATTAAGTATCAGCAAACACCTTTTGTCGAAAGGAAACAGGACGAAAGAAAGCTTTTGAAGCTCCTTCTATGGTTTGAAGGTTTTTATTTTTTGAAACGCCTAAATTTAAGAATTTAGAACGTTCTAATTTCGACCAGCCGGTATCTTATAGGGGCTCACAAATACAGAGTTAAAAACTGGGCACCGTAAGCTCATGCCGCGAGAGAAAATCGCATTCTGAGCGATGTGGGATCTGTATTTTTAATCCAAATATATTTTTAAAGTCAATCCAGCCGTCAATTCATTGGATTGAATAAGATACAGAGCATGGATTGCGATTTTTATCATCGTTAAGTGACCTTCGGTTTGAAACCGGACAAACTTTTCATTTTAGCCCCGAGTAAACGGATTCAACGTTGCTGCCCAACAAACCCCAACAATGTAGCTTAAGGCAACTTTGTAGATACTGTTGGGACCAACCCGGAAACGACTGACGCGCAGCCTGACGCACGACCCAGCCCCGTTATACATGTATTCGTATTATTTTTGTTGTTTTGTTTTCTTGTTTGTTGTTGTTGTTGTTTTTTTGGCTCAGAATATACATAGACTATTTTATTAGTTTTACAGAGATTTGATATTTGAACAAGCCTCTTGTTGACCAAAGCAAGTTGGCAAAAGCTAATCTTGGCGCCCGTCTTTTGGTAAAAAAAATCTTCATTAAGAATCAGAGACAAAGCTGAAAATCTCATCAAAGCCTCGGACATGCCGGGGGGACCTTTGCCGGAATCTATTCTCTTCGATATGAGTTTCTTTTATTCCTCGCATTTCCGTAACATTTGTTGATTGTCTGTTGCTATGGCTTCGAATTATGACCGACGTTAGTGGCACGAAGTGAAGTCATGTTTGAGTTTTTAGCCACGGTTCCTCAAGAAATCTTGCTTCTCGTTTCAGATCGCAAACAACGTCATAAAGTATAGGTATTAATGAACAGCAAAAGGTGTATTATATAGATGGAGAATGTCGCAATAAAAATTGTTTAAAAGGGAAAGGCGCGGAAATGGCGTACAAAATAAAGATACGAAAAGATTACTAATAAAGAATAGATTACAATAATTCGTCACGGCGGTAAAGACCATTTGGTTCAAGAGTCATGGTCTTATCTATCATATGTGACTCCCTCGCCTTAAGGACTATGCCCACGTAAAGAGTCAATTTTCTCTAAAGCCACTAATGTTGAAAAACAGTAGTGGGTTAAGATTTAATGTTAGTTTTGTCGGCGTCGCTTAGTTTCACCTACATATTTTAAATTACAACGGTTAGATTAAACCATGTAGGTGACGTTTTAACTGTTACAAGTACGTAATGTGCGAAGTGATAGAGCAAAACAATTTCAAGCATTTAGAGATTATATCATCCTAGACTTGCTCAAGCAGCCTTAGTTTAAACCGTTTCAATTTTAAAATCGACAAGCTTGAAGAAAAAAGTTAATTAGAGATTTCTAAGTTTTCTGACTTGCATCTATTCAATATTCTGCGGTAAACGAAACGTAACCATCACCATCTTCACAGCCTCCTTTTATCACTGTCCATGTATCATCAAACTTATGTGATCCACCTCCTCCTGCCACTTTGTCAGGTGCTACTCCACCCCCTGAATATCCACCTCCTCCCCCGGGAAAGTTATCACAAGCTCCTCCCCCACCAAACCCACCATCGCAATTCGTGGTACCTTCCCCACCTCTGCCCAGAGAACTTCCCCCTTTCCTACAATGCAGTGAGCCGCAAATCTTGCCAGTTTCAAGGCAACCCCCGTCATTAAGATAACCGGCGCCAGCCCCAGAGTCTGGTGTTAAAAAGGTTTCATCTTGACAAACCTTACCACCACCCCCGTTAGTACCTCTCGTTTCAACGGAACCACTGCCATCCGGTAAATCGTTCCCATGCAGACCATCCTTTTTCCCACCACCCCCTCCCCCGCCAGCCACAAGGATAAATTTATGTTGGTACGGTGAACGATAAACAAACGTTCCCCCACCACCACTTCCTGGGTGGTTTCCATCCTGTGTTGATCCCTTTTGTCCCACACGTATGGCTAACTTCTCTCCCTTTAACAATGTTATTACGCCACTGACTTTTGCTCCTTTGCCTCCTTTCTTGGGGAAAATTCCGTCCCCTCCTGATGCCCCGCAAGCTTCTACATGGTACTTTCCTGTACTTGGCACCTGCCACACCTGGACACCGTTCGTGACTTGTACTTCCTGGAGGAGAGTGCCTTTATATCCTACAGCAGTTACTGGCCCATTTCTTCCTGTGGCTGTCAGCGTCGTGAAGTTGTACCACCCTAGTAATAAACCAAAACTTTTAAAACTTGTCTTACATGTGCTTTTCGAAAAGACGCGAATTCTGAAGTTCAGAAGCCGCCTTTAAAATTCCTTTTTTCGCTGCTGTCAATTCGCGTGTTTTTGAAAAGCGAAGCCGGATGCTTTCGGGGGATGAGGTGGAAGGATTCACATTTGTAATTTGCAACACGCTGAAGTAAAGGCAAATACAGTTTACGGCCCGGTGGGACGGCAACAACGCAGCAGGCCACTTCAAGATGTAACCAGCTGTTTATTTTTCACACCCACAAAAGGCGACATGAATTAACGGTTTAAACCCTTTTTTAAGTTATAATTTTTAAAGGATTAAGGTTACCATTATAAAAATAAAAAGGATGATTGTCATAACCAGATGTTGGTGCTTGACACCCTTTGCCCAATCATTAATTTCTGTTTCTGAATTTAGCAGTCTCTGATTTATAATTTTCTTCGAGGTGTTTTCGAGGTCAAAGAAAAGAGACAGTTTCATGTTTCTTCTCCCTTTATGATATATAAACAAATGAAGCTACAAAGCCACGCAAAACCTGTTTGAAAACAGGAGCCTATTTCGTGTCGCAGCTACTTTTGTAAGACCTGCTTTTGCTTGGCCATGCCTAGTTGTGTGTTATGATACGTTTTCTCATTCCTTGAAAAAAGTAAAATGAACATTAAGTAGTCCATTCTTTCGAAATTCAGTGCATTCCATTATTTTGTCATTGATTTTGTCTTTAATTTTTCTTTGAACCCAAAGAAAATCAGTTCAATTGGCTTTTTGAATATGGTAAATGCAGCGCGAAATTCGTTTAATAATATTACCTCTATAAGGGTAACCTAATACAACTCCATCAATCTACTTAATTTAGGTAAAACGAGACCCGTGTTAATGTTTGTTTGTTTGCTTTTTTTTTTTTTGCTTCTAAACAACAAGGAAGATCATTGCGTCAAACCTAATTAATATTATTAAGACATAAGCCCCACCATTCAAAATTAATGGCTAAATTTCTCTCAGTACAAGCAAAGTTGTAAACAAAAACTGCAACGAAACAGGGATCAAAAGCTTGTCCAAGTCAGCAGGCACTTCATTTGAAAATAATATAACACGAGATTGGAGAGATTTAGACTAACGTTTACGGCAAAAGTGAATTTGTACCACGTGGTCAAGCTTTATCTTAACTTGCACTTTTCTGTTAATTAGTTCCACCCCAAAATTCTTAGCTTTACGTTAGTTTTGACTAGAGCTATTGCTTTGGACTGCTTTTAGCTGCACGTTTTCTATTTTGGGAAATTCACAACTTGAATCTGACGTTTGCCGTTTGCCGTAAACGTAACACTAAATCTCTCTAATGTAAGATCCCACGCCGTCAGGCTATGAAAGAACCTCTGCTAGCTCGCGGTCGATTGTGAAATGAAGAGCTTGCACCCAGGATAAGGAAAAATAGCGCTAATTATACTCACTGTTTTTTGTTTCGCAAAATTTTCCAATCCACTGGACACCACACTCGCAGTTATATTCTTCGTTTATTTTTACACAAGCATCATTGCTTTGGCATCCAATCCATCGACAGTCATCCTAAGATAAATTTGGAGATACACTGAAAAGTCATGATTTAATCATCATTATCATTACTTTTTAATATATGGATTTAGACAGGGCTAAAAGCGAAGCTCCTATTGAACTCGAATTTATGATTTAAATCGAACAATAAACTTGTATTTCACAATTCAGTTAACTTTAGAACACATTCATGTGACTAATTTGAGGGAAAGGTTAAGTGATTTTAGAGAACAGTAATTTGCAAACAGTCAAAGCTAAGAGTGAACTTTATCTTACATCGAGTTGATAGCCTTATATATGTACACCCAAAAATAGCAATCATCTTCGATCACATTTAAGAGCGCGGGCTCTTGATCACAGTAGATGAGGCCTGGAAAACAAATCAGGCGGAATTTTTTGCGTTTGACAAGTTTACTTTACAAAATCTTGCCAACAAGTCAGGGGACGTGTAAACCAATCTTTTATACTTTTTATACATCACATCTGAGGTGAAACAGTACCATGAGGTGCTGTTTTTATCATACAGACCTCGGACAGAATGCAGTATTTCACAATTTTGCAATACAAATTGCACTCGCTCAATATTCAGGACGAGCGAAGCACGTGTGGGCTTTTAGCGAAACCGTTAAAAAAATTTCCAAAATCACCTATACGGCTGGCCAGTTCTCACTTTTGACAAGCGCCAAAGTTGACTGTTTAAATTATGATTAATAGAGTTATACGCTTCAACATAATAAAGAATTTATTATGTTTATTTTTTTATTTAATGTTTCTATAACGATGTGAAATCTTCAAAAGCGTTTGATACGCGCGGCATTTTGACTTCTCCTGCATGCAAGCGATGTTGATGAGCGACTGAAAACAAACGGCACAACGATAAAATTGCAAAAGAGACTACCAACAATCAATAAAAGGACAATAATTCGGTGAAACATATACAGAGACAACAATTTTCATTCACGAACTCAAGACAAGTATTAAAGTGTCTCAGACATGGCCAGAAATTCCGGACAACGCAACGGCGCACGCGCGGGGTTACTTGGCAATATGGCCGCCAAACACTCAAAGGAAATGTATGGCAGAAATAAAACAAAATAAAATAGAGCAAGTTCTGGCTTACCGGGAACAAGTGCCGCGATGCGGTCGTGTTCTTAAAAGTCTCCTCGGCTATTCTGATTAGTTGCTTTTCATTAGCAAATGTTACTGGCCCTGCTTTTCATCGATGTTTATATTCGAAGCTTGGCTCATACAACGCTTTCTATTACAGAGGCTTGAAATCCAATATTTGCATCCCAAACAGATTTTGATCCGCTATAGCAGACAACATAATCGAGATATCCCAAAAGCCGCGATCGCTTGAGGAAAAGCACCATATGATGTACTATTTGACCAATTTACACCTTTGAGGCTGATTTCATCGCCCTGCTAATTGCCTTCAAAGACAGTTCAGAGTAGCACAAATCAGTTCTACCAAAAGAGAAGATATCAAATGTCACGCAAGCATCTTGTTTGTGTTGATCCGAGAACCACATGCCATATTTTTTGGCAAAAAACTCGCATTTTGCAGAAACCTCCGCCATGTTTGGTATCAAAATTTTCAGTGAAAAACAAGCTTTCTAATGCTGTAGAGAATTGTGGGATATAAGGACAATTGAGAGTACTTTTGGCCAGTAAACATCCCCATGGACGCGTCACATTTTCGCGGGAATATTAAAATTTTTCACGCAACCACTAGACCGGATCGGTTTTTGTTTGTTAAAAATGTCGAATAACTTAGATTTAATTCAAATTGACAAGATTAAGAACTCTGTAAGTGTTAGCGATGATCAGTGCTTGCAATATGTTCGTAAACAATGTGTATCATCAGAAGACATAATTTTCACTGTACACATCGAATACGATTGTTTGCGATGTTTGCATGGAGCAAAGCAAGAACGCCTATTACAAGAGCCATGTTGTAGCTATGTCTTCTTTCTTTTGGATGTGTTGTAAAGAACGACAGAAGAAAGGGCGTTTAGCTCTGAATAATGAAGAACATTTCTTGGTCGAAGGCGACTCGTATTTTCCGCCATCTTTATCTTAGTGGTAAGACCGCAGATAGAATGCGGGCTCAAATGTCCGGAATTTCTGGCCATGAAATCCTTGTTTATGTTTTTCATTTTGTAAGCCGGCTTCCCGGTGTTTGCTTTTTCAAAGATGAACTCGAGGCAAGAAAATCGCTCAAAGCTTTCTTTTACAGCCAGAATTATAACGAAATATTCTTTGGAACGTTTTCTTTTTATTCGCGGTAAGAAAATGACTAAAGGCTTTTTAAAGTTTTATAAGCTTATAATCAAACCTGATACTCGGTCAGATCATTGTCTCAAATCTTACAATTAAAAACGTGCATAAACTTATAGTCAGGTCTCTTAGCATCAAGATCGTTACAGAGTTGACAAAAGCACCAAACTTTGCACAGTTATAGCTTATAGCATTACTATAAATATTAGAGGGGCTGCCCATCGCAGATATGCCTATGACGATAAATATAGGGGATTAAAGTTTTGAAAATATCACTTGCTGGGTGTCCTGTGGTTTCCGTACTGAAAATTCCTATTTAATGCCATAAATCACTATGAATACCGTTCTCATGTTGTACACAACGATTTTAGTTGTATATCTATCAATCCTATCCGTAACTAAAGTTATATTTTTCAAATAAGCTATTTTTGGATATTAATCTATGATGCTGGTACCCAGTCCCCCTCTTCCATAAGCCATTTCCAAGATGGCAGCGTCCATGCTTATCTGCAGAATCTGTAAGTATCCCGCTTTTGATATGCTATTCTTTCTTTTTAAAATATAGTTTTCTCTGTCGAGAAACTTTCGTTTTATAGTTAAAGATTACTTTTAAGCGTTTGAGTACTAGATTTGCCTTTAGAAAGCATTTTTTTGTGATCGTTTGGCCAACACGATTCGGGTTCAGATTCAGATTTAGATTTTTTGCTTTCCAAGAACAGACAGCAAAGTAGCTCAGGCGTTAGAGTTGGTCACTGTCGAATGCATTTAAGAGGAGTAAATGTGTGCATATATATTTTTTTTCAAGTAAGGGGAAAAAGTGTAAAATCTTACGTACTTTTCTTAGATTAAAACAATAACAGGTGATACATAATTGTAATAATACACACTTAAAATTTCAGAAACAATGGCATTCTCTTGGAATCGATGTATTATGTCAGAAAACGACAAAAGAAGAGCTAAGGTGTCCATTAAGAGCTAGTGGACATAAAGCAGATCCTAAGCTTGTTTATGGTTCATTTATCCAGAATGTCTAGGAGTTTAAAGCATTAAATACCCTTCCAGTCCCTCTTTCCCTGCCTCTCGACATAGATGCCGATAATTTGTTCGAGGAAGAAGCTTCATGGCATAAGTCGTGTCGTTTACTATTCAGTACGTCTAAGCTTAACAAAGCAAGAGAAAGGCTATCACGTAAACCAAACAAAGAACAATTCCTGCCATATGATGATGAGGCCCCAGCTTGCAAAACACGAAGGGTGTCTTCTTACAGAAAAGACGACTGTATATTATGTGGTCAGGGTGGCCATCTGCATGAAGTTTCTACATTCGCCACTGATGAGAAGCTCCGCCGAATGATAACAGAGCTCCAGGACAGTACGCTTCTGCCTAGAATTTGTGGAGTTGATCTCGTGGCAGCTGATGCAAAATACCACCTCAAATGTATGACAGACCTGGGAAATCGCTACAGGCAACACATCTAGAAAACGGCAAGAACCGTGTTAAATGGACGAAGAGAGAATAAAGGAGTTTTAGGCCTTTATCAAGCTGATTGAATACATAGAGACTTCCGTTGAAAATGACAAGTTGATGTTTTTACTTTCTGAGCTTCATTCTTTATATGTAAGGCGGCTTGAAACCTTAGGCGTTCAAAAAAATGTAAACAAAACTAGACTTAAAACTTCGTTACTGGAAAACTTCCCAGACGCTCAAGAGCAAAATGATGGCAGAAATGTTGTCATAATATTCCCGCAAGCGATCCAGAGCATGGTCAAAGAAGCAATGCAGCAAAGAGACTTCTCAGAGGATGCTGTGATTTTAGCTAAAGCTTCAGCAATTGTGCGCAAAGACATTTTTAGTCACAAAGGCTTTCAATTTTCTGGAAATTTTACCGAAGACTGCCAAGAATGTTCAGTCCCTGCTAGTCTAAAGTCTTCGGCGTCGATGATATTAACTGGCATAAACATTAAGAATATTGAAGTGCAAGAATCACAGGCATGTTTAACAGTGTGCCAGACAATCTTTTTCAATGCTAAAGAGCGGCCAACCACAAAGTCAAAAACTGGACAGACACGGCATACTAAATCTCGGGAACCACCTCTTCCTTTGTACATTGGGTTCAATGTGCAGGCAATGACGAGGAGCAAGACACTAATAGCAAAGCTGTATCAGATGGGGCTGTCGGTGTCTTACCAAAGGATCATAGAATTGGAGGACATGCTTGCTACCTCTATTAGTGAGCGCTTTGAAATGGATGGCTGTGTGGTACCTGCTTCCCTGAGAAAGGGAATTTTTACTGTAGGAGCTCTTGACAACATAGATCACAATCCATCTTCTACGACGACAGCTTCTTCGTTTCATTGCACCTGTATTAGCGTGTTTCAGTTACCAACAACCATAAATCCTGGCGAGGAAAGACTACCAGTAACTTTACCACCTCAAGGGACAGGACACGTGCTTCCGAAGGAATACGCTACGGTTCACCCAGTAGAGCTAGATTCTAGTAAAGCAGTTGTCCCAGTGTGTGTAATGACGGAATCAGTAAGTTGTGTGGCTGCAGAGAAACAAACGGAAGTAACTTGGGTGGAGCATTCTCTAGGAAACTTGGAGGAAGTATCCATTTCTTCTAGTGATACAGTGACTTGGGCTGCATATCACGCCTCAACCCAGACTGAAGAGCACCCACCTGCCTTGACCGCGCTACTTCCCCTGTTCTATGAGAAGGCAGCTACCCCAGCGATGGTGAAGCATGGTATGGATGTCTTACGGCAAGCTATAACCTTTCTCAACCCAAATCAGGTTCCTGTCATCACCGTTGACCAGCCCCTTGTTGCTTTGGCGAAGTTGGTTCAGTGGAAGTGGCCCGTCTCCCATGGAGAGCAAGCGTATGTCGTCATGCTAGGTGGTCTGCACATTGAAATGGCACTATGGAGTACGCTTGGTGATTTGCTGGATAAATGAGGCTGGACTACCGCCCTTAGTGAAGCTGAGGTCGCCTCATCTGGTGTGGCGGATTCCTTCCTTAAAGCAACGCATTTAACAAGAGCAAGGTAGGGCGAAGTGAGAACAATAATAGTGACTGTGAACACTCACCGGGTGGTCATAAGAATGAGTGATATCAGTAAAGCTTAATTATTAAGCTATTATTTAATTTTTCTGCGAGTGCAAAGTTTAGTGGAGTCTGATGTTTTGTACCAAACGAAACTTGCTTTTAATTGTGCCCAAAATTAGAGAGTTGCTGGGAAAAACCCCTTTGTTTTGGTCACAATTACAGCTATTTGGGAACGGCAATATGATTACTTTTCAGGCATGCCCATCAAGTTACCGCTCTGGCTCTGAACAAGCTAAAGAGAGAGGCATTTTCCCAGTGCTTAGATGAGACATCAATGTCTTCATGGGAGAAAGTGAGGAAGAGGAGAAGCCCGACGTTTCTTTTCTGGGACTCCATCATAGAGTACGAGACACTTGCGTTACTAGTTGTACGTGCACAGCGTCAGCATAACTTCAATTTGTATGTCGAGGCCCTGGAAGATCTAGTACCTTTATTCTTTGCTCTTGATCATGTAAACTATGCACGTTGGACACCTATCCATATACGTGATATGAAGTCTCTTCCACTGAGCATTGCACGGGAGTTCCAGACGCAAGGCCACTGGGTTCTGTCTAAGACAGGGAACAGATTTTCCGCTATCCCCTTTGATCAGGCCTATGAGCAGGAGAACAAGCTGATCAAGAGTGCAGGTGGTGCAGTTGGTCTTAAAGAGAACCCTGTGGCCTTTAGGTGAATATAGAAATCTAATAATGAAAATTATACACCTCATACTGTATTACCAAAAATGTTTAAAAAAAGGTCTTTACATAAAAAAAATCATCGAAGAGTTATATTTACGGATTGCAGTATAAATACAGCTGAAAAAAATGTATGGAAACACACCACGGTAAAATGAGAGACCATTTATAAAGAAGACTGGTAGTACTGAATTAAGTTTTATTTTGTTCCTTTTCCAGACGATGGATGCTTTCAGGCCCTGAGACAACAAGAATTTTGCTTCAATTCGAGGAGCAATATCTATTAAACAGTGAGGACCCTACTGACCGTACAAATCATGAAATGGGACTAAGTGCACAAAAGACGTTTAAGCAACAAGTGAACAATTTGGCAGATGTGATAAAGAGAATGGGGAATCCTTTCCTTGATGACTTTCCAGAGCTTGTTACTAAGGGCAGCAGAGATTGCATGGACGATGCTGTTGCCGAGTCAGTGATTAACCTTAGGCAGCTCGGTAAAGCACAGTACCAGGAGTATGTGAAGGCAGTCATCAAGGATAGGACGATCTCAATTAGCAGTTCTATCAAGAAAAACAAATTTCCCCTTTTCAGCTAACAACCTTCGCGTACCAAATCGAAGCAGTCGAAGACAATCAAAGCACTGCAGAACAACGTCTCCCTATTTGCTCAACTGTACATTGCTATGCAGAACCGCGATGCAGACCTTGCAGAATTCTTTTGCCACGAGGTACAGTCATTTCCTCCATCATTGTCTGAATTTTGGAAATCTTCGTCTCCCAAGTAACAAGTCCGAGCTAGTTAAGTGCACCGTGCAGCCTCGACAGGCCAAGCCTCCAACAGAGTTCGACTGCAAGACATGTGACGGTGCTGTCATTGTTCATTGTCTTCCTGTGACAGGGGTCATCACCTTCGATGACTATGCAGAGAACGTCTTTATCCCTCACATCTGCAATCAGAGTAGCAGAAGAGTGGATGTTGTTTGGGACACCTATGTATGTGATAGCTTGAAAGATTAGACACGTGAAAAGAGGGGAAAGGGCATTCGCCGTAAGGTTTCTGGTGGCACTAAGGTCCCTCCAAACTGGATGCAGTTCCTGCGTGACTCAGTAAACAAAGAAAAATTGTTTACGTTTCTGACGAATAAGGTTGCTGAATGCAACTGGCCGGAAAACAAGACGGTCTTCATTACTTCAGGTTTTCAGAATTTTGATATTAACATTTAATTTTTATATAGGATTGTAACTGGCATATATTCCCTGCCTGCAAAAACTTGAGCCTGCGATCATTTGAAAACTAGTATCTTGTCAGCGGATAACCTCAAAAAGATACACTACCTCGATGGGTCGACACCTGAGCCCGCGATACGGTCGGTAATACTGGTCAGCGGATACCCTGTTTTGACAGCTGTCAATTGATCACAACATTGATGTGCAATATATGTTTGCAATATCAGTCTTCCTGTGCTCCCAAACTAGGTAGAAAGTGTGAGGATTGAACACTGGTTTCCCTGTGGTGCGGAGGGACTGGCGGACGGGCGGACGGGCGGGCGGGCGGTGTACGGTGACGTGATTACCAAATTTTCTGGGATGGGTAGATTTACTTACCCATGGTGCTCCGCAGGCGGGCTTCGCCCGCCAGAGCTCCGCTATAAACATAGTTACTCTTTTGTGGAACGTAGCAATCTCAGGCGGCTACTATAAATGACCTACATGTAATAAACGCCCGGGGTGTCTATTTCATTCAAGGGGTCCAAGTCGGGGCGTTTAAAAGAAAGAGGCGTTTATTCCCAAAACTGTAAAAAGCACAACAAAGCTAAATATGCTTTCGGAAAAGATATCAAGAGAGCTTGGCTTAAAATAGCGGAATATCCACTGATCAATTGATACGCTTAGGCTGTCCAAAGATCCATACCGCTCTTTCAAATCCCAACACCAATGTCGGAATCCTCGCTAAGGGTTATTGTCAGGTGTTGCCATTGCTAGTCTATCCTTACTTTGAACTTGACATTAAACAATAAGATAAAATACACAAAGTCTTGTTAATCAAGCAAGAAGCTGAATGAATGAAATGATTTTGCTCCTTTTTTTCTAATTCTTAGTGTTTTAGAGTACAATGATTCTCGAACGGGGGCGTTTAGAGAATAGCGGTGTCTATTGGATAAGAGGCGTCTATTTGGAAATGGGCGTTTATTTAAGTCATTTACGCATATTTGGCTAGCATCTCTAGTTTCCATCGCAAATTTACGATTGAGTTGTGGAATTGGCGGGGGCGCCGGGTACCTTTCGTGAGACTTCACTGGATTATAATTCTATCAATGTAAAATTTCAGAGTTCCTGGTTGTTATATCTAAACAGGAAATAGGAGATAACCATATATTTGAGATAGAGGTAACACTAAACGTTCGAAATTGAAACAATAAATGGAACTTTCCTCATAAATGAAATTTATTACCTGCAAACGACTTTAGATTCTATTTGCCTTCCCCAAGATCTACTCTTCCCCAATTATATAAGAAAATATATCGAGACTATTTTCCCGAGCTGAACATCTATTTAGAAACATTGTAAATATAAGAAAGGATGTTACTAAAACGGGGAACGGGGAACGGAAGTCTGGGAACGAGTAGTCAGCGGTAACCTCCATAAAATTCAATATGGCCGATGATAGGTGAAAGAGAACCGTCGAAACAAACTTAAATAACGTTGCTATTTTACTTGAACTATTTATGCTCATGAGGTGCTTGAAAGAATACGGAGGTAATGACATTTTTCACCTTTTTGCCTTGCGTTTTACTAAACAATTATCCTTAGGAAACAAAATATGCTCAAACAGCAGTTGAAAGAAGCCAATCGGGACAAAAACTCTCAAAGCACCACTCTAAAAGTAGGTCTCTTTAAATTAAGAACCAGTCACTTCGATTAAAGAACAACATCCTTGTTTTAAGAAGGAAAAATATTGATTTACAAATGTTTTTAAGATACCGAAAATGGTTTTAAGACAACATTCCTTGTTTCTATTTTTGTTTTTTTAAGGGCTGGATTCTTAAATCAATAACCTTTCTAAAATAAGTCGCTCAATTTTCTTCTGTCTTGCGACAGATAAATTTATACATAAAAATTTCGTAAGCCTAAACTTGAACTCAAATACGGTTTACAGCTATGTTCAAAGCTATCTTTCTTAATTGAAAAGTCTTGGGAAAATAACATGTGTAAATGAAAAATGAAATTTGATTTTAAAATAACTACTGGAGAAGAATTTTATACTTGTAGGCCACATTAAACTTTCCTTAGTAGAAAATTACAATGCATTTGAAACACATGCAAACATAATTGTAAAATTATCAACAAATTTTGAAAAAGTTTCAGTTAGAATTTTTTCGATCAAAAAGATCTATAGTCATGACTGAAAATGGACCAATCACAAAGCAACAATTCAGCAGAAGCTGACCTCTCAGGAAACAGGCAATTAAAATTGCCTTTCTCTGATTGGTGCATTTCGATCCTCTGCCCACAGACTGTCTCATGCAGAGGAAAAGGTAAGCTTTTGAACATTTGACTGAGCATTTGAGTATGAACACTTTTGAATTTCGACGGTATGCAGTGTTCAGTAAGAGTTAATGCATCTACACCTTGGACTTTAGTGTACAGTTTGTCTTTGCAAATTGTTATATTCTCTAACTACCTTCTCAACTGGATTTCAGCAAGAGTTAATGCATCTACCTTTGGACTTGGACTTGTGAACAGTTTATCTTTGGAACTGTCTTATATTCTTCACCTATACGTACCCATGAAACTATCAGCTTGCAGTTTATAGGAGAAATGTAAATAAGATATCAAGATTTATTGAATTCAGTTCTCCTGTAGTAGTAATATCGTTTTCAGTCTTACCTAGAATCCACTGTCAGAGATTAGAATCAAAGTCATTTGTGAAAAGAATTCCAAATTTACACTGTCACAAATACCACATTACGTACTGTCACTGTTTCCAGTTGTAAAGAAAAATGCAAATAAAGGAATGATACTTTTATATCAAATTCAGTTTTAGTAATATTTTTTTTAATGGACCCGTTGGACTCATTTTGGTATTAAAAGATCAAAATATGGCTTCTGTAAAATGCGTGTGGGCCTACTGGAGTGTAAAACAAGCCTTTTGAACTTAAGGTTAATTGTTTCAAGTTTTGAATTGTCTTGATTTAGCAAACGTTTGCTTATTTCTCATCTTATATTTCGAGCAAGACCTTCCCTTATTTTAAGTTTTGAGAGTATCGTTTTGCAATGCAACAGAAGTTACTTTTGCGCTTCCCAGAGGACATTAAAACAAGTAAAATTTTACTTGTTTTGATAATCTTACTTTTAGAGTGCACATGTACAGCTTTATTTGGAACTCAGGCGAATCTATATTGAGTCTAGCCCACAAAGCAATGAACTACTTTTCCATGATAGATAATAAACATCGAAGTGGCCTGGTAGTTTGCGTGCAGATTTCTCCTATTTCCTTTGATAGAGATGTCTGCTTTGAAAAATGTTATTGACCATGTCATCACATAATTACTAAGACTGCTTTAACAATCTGGTTCTGCTTTTAATTTTATGCACCTATCAATGTTAAGTCCCAGGGTGGGCGGGGGGCGGGCTACCCACGGGAAATTGACTGAGCGTGCCTTCCCCAGGGTCGGGAATTTGACATGGCCGCCATCTTGGAAGACCGAGAGAAACTAGAAATAAGTTGCCTGCCATCTTGGTAATACCCAGAAGTCACCAGAGGTAAATGACCTCTGCTTTTCTTGAAAGTAACAACACAACATGAGCGAAAGAATGGTGAGGAAATCTGTTTTATTTTTCGGTATATATGAACCATCACTTCTTTCATTGTATGATCAAATGTTTATAAATAGAAGAGTCTTCGTTCCTTCTGTTCTGTTTCTATGTGAGGTTGTGAAAGACATATCATTTCCAACCTGTCAATTATTAAGTCCTAACTCTGTTGGAAAAAGTTACCCCAGAGGCGGGAAGTTGACATTTAGTAGGTGCCTGGGGGTGGGGAATTTGACTCTGGCTGCCATTAAGCCCCCCCCCCCCCCCACCCTGGGGCTTAACATTGATAGGTGCATTATTAGATCTACTACCCTGCAAGCATTCACGATATTGAAGTGTTTCACTGATCCATGAAAATAAAATAATATCATTTTATTATTCTGTGATGAAACAATTTGTTTCAGATCAGTTCGCCCAGTATAGACCAGTATAATGACCCTAATGGAACCGAATTCACTCATTTTCCTCACCCTAATTAGTAAACTTCAAAGTCGTACAGTGGCCATTTGTCTTTCTGCAAAATACCCTGACGACCCTTTCCTGAATCAAAACCATTGGATTGCATTAAATGCAAGATTCTCACTCACTGCAGATCCTCAATTAACCACCCCCCCTCCCCCACTCCCCCCTAAGAATGAGATCCCAAACTCTTCCCTTTCTTTTGAAGAAAAATGAAAATTATCTTAAAATAATCAAAGTACCTCTTCATGGGCACAAAACGTTTGTTACTGTAGTCTGATTCTTCTTTTTAATTTCTTTGATACCGTGCTTCATTAAATGAATTTTTATTCATTTAAAAGCTTCCATGGCATCCCTTTTTTTAAAATCCCGATATGTTCATGAAACATTGAGTAAGTGTAATGTGGCCACTATACACATACAGTTGCGCATGTTTACTGAAAAACATACTCGCACTCCAATCTTTTGCCTCAAATCACTTGTGTGAGACCTTGAACTCTTCATTTCCAAAACTACAGACAGCTTGCTTGAAGGCTTATCAACCACCTTCTAATAAGCTGCCAACCTCTGCAACATTGATGATGTGATGCTTGGTGGTAGGTGCAAGTTGCAATATTACTGACTTAAGCTAATAAAGCAGCTTGACAATATTAACTGGTTAAGTCACTGACACATTCAGTTTTACACTGAGCTTGAAATATTTTTCTCCACAGTAAAAATAACGTTCATTAAAGATAAGTGGAGCGCCCCTCTGCAAAAACATTAAAGGACTCCCCCTAGGAAAAAAAGAGGCATTCAGAGGGCTAAACAGAGGAAGTATACTTCCCATGGATATTTTAACAGCTAGCCTTTAAAAAGTACCTTCCAACCAAAGTACTTCCCCATGTACACTTGCAACACTTAATATTGCAGCTCAGTTGTGGTTCACTTTTATCCTAAGTTTGAATTTTAATCTCTTTGTTTTGAACTCATTATTACAAAATTCATATTACCGTACACCCAAACAAAGGGAAGCAAAATTTCAACCATGGTTATAATAAAATAAAATCACAGCATAGCCATTTGCTCTGAAACAACTGTCATCTGTAAGAGCAAGGTATGGTTGATATTCCTGGCACATTGCATGTTAATATGTTTAAAGTTGCCTTTTATTGAAGTATTAAATAACCTGATCCATCTTATCTTTTCACATCATACAATTTGCACTTACTTCTCATCATAGGTTTGTAAATATAATATTATTAGACTTACAGTTTCATCTCCTCGCCAACATGTTTTAATTTGGGCCTGAAAAAAACGATTCAGCTAGGAAGGACCTCCAATAGTACTGCCACACAATTACTGTCGAGGAAACACACCTGACTGCTTCGATCTACGTTATCTTTCAGCATGTGTTTAAGCCAAAACCCTACGAAACGCGTCAAGCAAAAGTAGTTCATTGCTTTGTGAGTTAGACACCGTATAGATTCCCTTGAGTTCCAAATATGGCTGTGCTTTGAGAGTTTTTGTCCCGACTGTAGCTTCTTTCAACTGCTGTTGGAGCATATTGTTGTTCAGTAAAACGCAAAAAGGTGAAAAATGTCATGAAATTATTACCATTGTATTATTTCAAGCGCCTCGTGAGCATAATTAGTTCATTAGTAAAATAGCGACCTTAAGAGCGGATGTCAGTAAATATCGACCGAAGGTCTACAAAAGTGAAAAATCGAAAATTCTCAAAAAAATTCACAAAGTAGCACTAGGTAAGCTATTAGCATAAATGTAAGTTTTACTTCGATCTGATAATTATTTTCCACGTACGGGGGGGGGTTGGGGGGGGGTTATTGGTTTCGCGGCTCTCGGACCAGGTTTTCCAGGCCCGAGACCATGTGTCCAACAAATAACTTATTCAGAAGAGTACATAATTGCACACATTTTAAGTGGTGAATTACTCAGTTTGAATGAAAGTGTAATATTTTGGAGATTTTTCATTATTTTCAATATTTTGAACGTTTTCGTTCAATGAAAAAATGGCAAATTTTAAAGCCCAAAATCGTCGACTGGTACCTCAATTTCAGTAACGAGTCTTATACCACGTTAAAGAGCGTTATCTCTTCTTTCAAAATCTGTTTTCAAAACCGTGGGCAAGTTAAAAGAAAATTTTTGAGGCCAAAAAATATAAGTTGTACTTTTCTGAAATTTGAGCTTTCCAGACTCGGCGGGCCGATGCTAAAAACTCAGAAAAATGCAATAAGAAACCAACACATGTTTATCGAGCGATCTGATAAAATTTAAAGCCGTTTTCCGACAAGAAAAGCAGAGTTTAGCCATCTTCTGCTACCAAACGCACGAGTCACGTAAGGTTGTCAAAGGGCAAAGCACAATAATAAACTCCAAAAAACACAACGTTTCTGCGTCCAGAAATTAGACTTTAGCGAACAGAACAATGCCTACGAGTGTATGTTTCCTACCTTAGCATGGGTTTCCTAGATACTGGAAATAAAAACATCAAGGACAGTATCGGCAAGAGCATCTTCGGCTGCTCTCAAACAACGGAGATTACGTTGCTTTTCACAGATTGACCGCTTACCACCTGTTTTTGGGCTCGCATTTCGACGGAACGCTTGCCTCGAGAGGCGCGCGGCACGGATCTGAACTCTTCTTCAACGTGACATTGAACTGAATTTATCGGAAATATGCCACCACCACCAACAACACGAGCTTTTTTCGGGTATTTGTTGTTTTTTTATACGAAAAGTTCGGGTAAACAGATTCGCGCAAAAACCATTTGGCTTGAGAACTGTGTTTAAAAGCCCAACCTGGATTTGAAGCAAAAAGTATTTCCTCGAAATAATCTAAAAATACCCAATTCACGCAGTGAAAAAATAGATGATTATGGAAGGATTATCGAATTCTTGCCTAACAGATATAGGATTAGGGCTAGGCAAAAAGCCCATAACCTGCTCCTGTAGTTGTGAATCTCCTCAAGTTAAAAAATTTCAGTAAGAACCGAAAAAAACAGCTTAAAGGAGGTGCACACACCTTGAACTAGTCAGGGAAAAGGGGCTTCTGATTGAGCTAAACTGTCATTGATGCATGGTGCAATTAGGTAGACCTGTTACTATCCCCCGCGCAACCACAGGAACAAGTCCAGCCATTTGGGTCCGGGGATGGGGAGTACTTTGAAGTGGTCCTGTAAGGGACTTTTGGGGGTAGGGGGCAGG
This sequence comes from Porites divaricata, assembly GCA_038088405.1. Classification (NCBI taxonomy): domain Eukaryota; kingdom Metazoa; phylum Cnidaria; class Anthozoa; order Scleractinia; family Poritidae; genus Porites; species Porites divaricata. The sequence continues at coordinate 2,067,327 of JBBMOI010000021.1, forward strand.
GCAAACCGAAAAATAAATAAACTCTTTGTTTTTGTGAAGTACATCATTTCTCGCACGGCTAACAAGGTGACGGCGGCCTCCGTGCCTGTGGAAAGGCCCTTTTGAAACATGTCCTAGCAACATGCAGGGCATCACGAAATTAACGTCAGCACCTTGAGTCAACTCCATGAACAGGGAGAGGCGATAAGTTCCATCTTAAAAGATGCTTGATGTCTAGACGTAAATAGTCTGTCCACAGTCATTTTTCATTTTGTATTTCGGGACCATTTGACAGCGCACGAGTGAACCGGAGCGCAGTAATGAACCCTAACCCCACCCCATTGCCCTTGCGGTCAATAAATCATCGCGTTTTTCATTTTTTTTATGCGCGTTCGAGAACCTCCAAAGGAAATATTGAGGGTCTTTGTGCAGTTTCAGTTTATTTTACCGACAAAAAAGAACAAAACAAAGCAAAAGACAAGTATACAGAAATACGCAGAAGCAATGTGGTGAGGAAGCCCAAAAAGAAAACATAAGGCTTAGGTCATCCCCTCTTCGTTCGTTTAGCGTCGAATAGGTTTCCTGGTTTTGGGTGGGTCGGTCGGTGGGGTGAAAAAAAAATCACAAGGAATCTGAGAACAGGAGGCCTGAAACACCAGCACCATTGCCGTGGAGCCTGAAAACAACAAGACATGATCACCAAATCGACACAAAGTCAATATGGCGGAAAATGTGATGGTCAATTTCATAAAAAAAAGGCCCAGAAAGGGTAAAAAGCGAAAGGATACACCACCGAAAGTTTTATGCCTCGAAATGCTGTTATAATGCTAATTTTTTAGATTAAAGAATTAATGTACGCCCAAAAAAATAAACGTTCTCGTTTCTTTTTCTTGCTCTTTTTTAAAAAAATGCCAAATAACTGGGTCTGTTGGAAGACACCAAACGAAGAAAAAACTTAATATAGGTATTAAGCTCCCTTAAAGTATAAAAATATTAGTTTACTAGGACAGGATCGAACGTATACTGAGTAACTGAATGATAAAAATTTGATCAAAATTAAATGAAAGGCTAAGAGTTTAAGCGCTGTCTAAAAACGAAACGGTAAACAAGAAGTGTTGCCTCTCATTTAAAAGAGACGTGAAATACTGGGTGGACCACATCCTAAACTCCCGCGAAAGCCGCAAGAGAGGAACGCTCAGGGCTAAGGAGACTAAACAGGGGTGTAGTTACTTGTGCGCACGGTTCGCACGTGCGTACCCGAAAACGTTGAGGAAAAACAATAGAATGAAAAAAACTTGACTAAAAAAATCGGTTTCCAGAGAAGCGACGACATTAATTGGAGAACCGAATCTTGGATGATTTATTCATATCACGGCAAGCTTGATGATGTAAAGCGTGAACGCGTTGTTTTCTCCACGACCTTTGTTCGGATTAGACGAAGTAGGGCACAATTACGTCAATGTGTGGTACTTTTGTCGGTCAAAAATAATGTGACAAAAACGGGTAAAAAGAGTCATTTGTAAACTAAAGTCTGAGGTACTAAAAGCTTGATTTTTAATAGCTGAATTAATAATAAACGGTTGACGTCAATGAACATAACAAACCGACAGAATTAAAGAATTTTAGAGGTTGAGTCATTTCATAAATAGCAAAAATGCTTTTGCTTACAACCGTTAACCCCACTTTTAATAAAGGTGCCTTAAAAAAATGTTGACATTTGGGGTGGGGGGGGAGGGGTACCTCTGGAAAATCCTGACTACGCACCTGCTAAAGCCTGAAACTGAACAACAGGAGTCTTGACGAAACGTCCTCAGTTATTATCTGTCCGGGGTCGTACTTTCAAGGAAACGCTGATCAAGAGTCACTCATGACGGAATCAAAACTCCTCGTAGCTTCCAGAGAAAAAAGGAGCGACAACAGTGGTAAGCGGCCGTTCTGTGAAATGTAACGCAATCTTTGCCGTTTATAATTACGATCTTTCGGCGCTTGGATTTAAAACATGTTCTCGCGTGTGGATACTTGACATTTCCAATATATGGAAACACCATGCTAAGGTACGAACAACAGACATTCACAACATTGTTTTGTACGCTAAAATCTGATTTCAAAGACGTAAAACGTTTTGAATTTTAAGACTTTTTAATATTAGTGCTTTGCCCTCCCTTTGACAACTTCACGTGACTGGTGCACTTGGCAGGAGTTGACAATTAAATCTGCCTTTCTTGATAGCAAACAGCATTAATTTATATCAGATCGCTGTATAAACACGTCTTGGTTTCTGAAAGCTGATAACATGAAACCACTGTTGCTCAAACTGATTTCTTACTATGTTTTTCCACGTTTTTAGCATCGGCCCGCCGAGTCTGGAAAGCTCAAATTTCAGAAAAGTACAACTTAATATATTTTTTGGCCTCAAAAATTTTCTTTTAACTTGCCCACGGTTTTGAAAACAGGTTTTGAAAGGAGAGATAACGCTCTTTAACGTGGTATAAGACTCGTTACTGAAATCGAGGTACCAGTCGACGATTTTGGGCTTTGAAATTTACCATTTTTTCATTGAATTAAAACGTTCAAAATATTGAAAATAATGAAAAATCTCCAACATATTACACTTTCATTCAAACTGAGTAATTCATCACTTAAAATGTGTGCAATTATGTACTCTTCTGAATAAGTTATTTGTTATCCGCATTACAGTGGATTTAACTTTTAAAACGACTTTTTTTTTTTGACACATGGTCTCGGGCCTGGAAAACCTGGTCCGAGAGCCGCGAAACCAATAAACCCCCCCCCCCCCCCCCCCGTACGTGGAAAATAATTATCAGATCGAAGTAAAACTTACATTTATGCTAATAGCTTACCTAGTGCTACTTTGTGAATTTTTTTGAGAATTTTCGATTTTTCACTTTTGTAGACCTCCGGTCGATATTTACTGACATCCGCTCTTAAGTGTTGTTTCGACGCTCCTCCACCATCGATCTTACCGGGTTCGTGATCGGCCATTTTTTTGGATTTTTATGAAGGATACCGCTGACTACTGGTTATTTTACTTCCGTTCCCCGTTCCCTGTTCCCCGCTCCCCGCTCCCCGCTCCCCGCTCCCCGTTTTAGTAACATCCATATAAGAAAATATATCGAAACTATTTTCCCGAAAACCTCCATTTAGAAACATTGTAAATCTGGAATATTAACGAAGTGCAGGATACATGGCGACAGTGTCAAAATAATTAAAAATGTCTAAATATATACAATTTATTTCTTTTTTTTTAAGTTAATCATTTTTTGAAAGCAGGGCGGATTTAATTTGGACATAGAATATTCTTTTAGTCTTTAACTCCTGACTACCGCAGCGCGAGGGCATAATGATATATTTTTTTTCTAAGGTTCTTATCGGCTAAAAAAAGAGAGAGAACTATTTCCGTTAAATTTTTAGATTCTAGTCAAACTAAACAAAACTTAATTCAAATACGACGTCTATTTTGACTAGAACAAATGCAGTTTTTTTTTAATTAAGATAATTAAACTAAATTCATTAGTTTTGAAAGTCTAATATTTGTTTTCCTTTTTTCTTATCCACTACAAGAATCCGTGATAAAAAAGAGCATTTATCATCGCGATTTTGAATCAAATTGACATACAGTGGATGGGTTGAAATTCACTTTTGTCAATAAAATCCTGCCTTCTAGTCAGAAATCATAGTTGGCGCACTACAGAATGTTTTCGACGCTATTTTCTTTGTCACTTTAATGGAGCAAATAATAAATGAGCATTTAAAACTTTTGTACTGAAATGGTGCTTAATTTTTACCCTTTCATTTTGTGTGATTAAAACGTTTATCGTTTAGAAAGTCATTGTGGCAAAAAGGTTGTTATATATCTTTGTTTTGGTTTCCAGATATACTTCAAGATACATGCATTTATACGTTTTTGTTATAGGCCCGACTGTGTGACCCGTCTCCATGCTGTGCGTATTTGATGTTCGTGGATGGATTAGAAAAAAAGTTTGCGACATAAAGTCTTAATTTCTAACCTCCTCAGTTGAAATTATATTGAATAGATGTGTTAATGCACAATGAGTCACATTTCAGATGGGGTACGTGGTTGTGATATCGGCTAAGTTCTGAACGGCTGACAAAAAAAGGTTTCATTAAAATCTGGAAAGAAAAAACACCGAATAATTTAATTTCCTATTCAAAGCATTTCCGATATGTGCCATTTTCATTTAGCCCTCTTGTCAACCTATACCGGTTGTGAATAAGTGATCTTGTTTATATTCCCTCTCTTTTAAAATAGAAACTTGGCGAGTTTAAGAAAAAGATGTTATTTTAATGAGAGTCACATGATATTCTAGGGGATGGAGTTTCTGCAGATTGCTGGGCCTTTTTTTTTTCAATAAACTTCGCGCTTTTAATTAACTCCATAAATGAAAATCTCTCTATTACTGCTAATTTACTCTATCCCGTTTTTAAAGTGGAATCTATGCGAGTGGCCAACATAAAGCAAATTATTGTGTGCATTACAGATTATGTGTCCAGAGATTATTAAAGTTCCTCTAACATAAATTTATGGACTCTAAAAATATAACGTGCAATTGCTGCCGGAAAATGAGACCAAGGATGGCTGAGGTAGTCGAAATGAAAAGAGTAAAACTTAAATAATGTCTGACGCTCGCAGGTGATAAATAAAAACTATACCAAACGGTCAGTTTGTTGATTATCAGGCTACATCCAGAACTATACTGTTACAAGTTTTTCACCCTAACAATAACAATCTAGGAACATCATAGACTCGCTGTAATACTACCTATGTAGCTGTGAGGGGTAAGCAAACCTATGACTTCCACTTTTATGGAACAACAGAATATAAGTTTGAAAAAGTACAAACTGTGATTCATAATAATTTTACGTCCTGAACCCCGCAGAGTGGCTAGATCATTTGCGTCACCCAGACTTTGCATTTTTCTAAGATAAAATCACCTTAGAGCGGAGAAAGGTAAAGGGCCCTAAAATGACGCTCAAATAAACCAAAAAAGAAAAGGTCAAAAGAGACAAGAATAAAGAATGAAAGAAAAGTATCAAACTCACCATGGTGTCTCTTGAATATCGAGCGTACAAACTTCCAAATTCAAAATGCAAATCCTTTTCCAAACTTATCAGATCAAATGGATGTTCAGTGTTCAACTCACACGTGCCTTCTTGTCTGGCACCATGTACTCCAGTTTCTTTGAAGTTTGTTGAGTAGCATCTTGGGTTCCTGAGGCAAGCTTGAGTGCATGATATCTGGCTGGGGGTGACATGCCATTTAAAAGAGTATCCCTTTAATCTCGAGTTTTCCTTGGTAAAAATTGCCCCTGGGAAAGATGTCTTTGTCGTGGATAAAGCATTAATTGAGATCATGCATAAGTAAAGAAGAATCGCATAGGAGAGCATTTTCAAAAGTTAAGTCGCGGCTATAGTGTAAGATGCTTTAAAATAAAGGTGCAGTTTCGATGAGCGCCTACGTAGTCATTTATCATCCTATTAGAAATGTCCTTAGGAAATGAATGCTGCTGTCTATCCGCTGGGAAGCGCTCAGCTGCGACCGAGGGGTATATCAACACTCTGCTGAAAAAAAAAAACAAAAAACAGGAAAGATAGGTTTTATTCTGAAAAAGACCAATTATCTATCAACGTCAAAAAATATATTTTTATGACTATTATAGTTGTTATTAGACTGTCAAACTATAAACAAATTGTACTTTACTAACTTTCAGATTTAAACATTATTAATTTAAAATTCCAAATGGGTCACCTCTCGCATCAAAGACCTGCTTCTCACTATTTGTGATCATTGTAACCCATTATCTATTTTTACAATATATTACATTAGATACACTAAACAATAGAGGCAAAATAGTTCAATATCGTAAGCTCTAATGTACATTAAAGATCGGGGGTGGAAGAGGAATCATGAATCATGAATCATACTTACAATACTTGTAAGAATCTTGAATCTTTGTTTCGAAAACTTGGGAATCATGAATCTTTGCACTTCGGCTAGGGAATCATGAATAACGAGACTCAGAGAAAAGCTCAACAAAATACACGTATAAATTAGTTGTGTTCGATACAGGGAATGCAGGATATCGCGTTTCCGAGAGTCCAATTTTCCAAAATTTTCCCGGGGGAGTATGCCCCTGGACCCCCCTATATAATTCGTGGAATCGGGGCTGATAGTCTGTTTGTTTCTCCAGTAACCTGGTGTTTAACTTCCACTTACAAAAACAACCGCCATACCTACGGCAAACAAATGATGATACCGAGTCTGGATGAAGTAGAAGTTTGAACACCGAAGAAACTATACAAAAAGAGACTAAGTTGCCACTGAGAAAATCATTCAGTCAATCAGTGATCAATAGTGTTCGTGAATAATGAATCTGGAAGAAAATTCTTGTAGGAATCATGAATCATCGAGGCAAAAACGGCAGGAATCATGAATATCAAGATTCAAATGATTCCGTTTCTACCCCCGAATTAAAGAGCCTGCCAAAGTTTAAATTTTAGTCACGATTTGAAACACGTTTATTTACATACTGATATTTTGCTCATGCCTTTCCAGGACAGTTTCTGTTGATAGGTAACAGTGTGTCTTGTTCGTCAATGGCGTGCCCTGGGTCTTAGACTGAGGTAATTTGAACGCCGTCTGCTTGGACTGTCGGCTGATTCGAAAGAGGTACTCCGAGTACATTGCAATTGCCACAAATATATAACGGCTGCCCGCTGAGAATCGGTCTTTCCGTCTCTTTTACTTCTTTAAAACTGAACACCTGATCCCGTTTCACACATTCATTTGACATAGACCTAAGACATAATGTATTTACATTCGGCGGAGCTAAACGTAGTGACAGTGACAGAGAATGTAAATACTTTCCTGTTGGTATGAAAGTACGTGAGCCGCTATGGAGTTAATTGACTCTATTGTTGTTACATGTAGGTATATAAGGTTTTGACAGTTGTAATGTATTCAACATCTCAACTCTCGAACTATCAACTTTTATTTTTATATCTCGTTACTTTATTCTTCTATCGATTGATTTTTTACCTTAAACCCCCAGAGGTTATTTTTTTCCCCATTGGGTTTACGAGTTTTCGTATCAGCAGCGCAGGTGAATAGTTTAGCCTGAGTGACTTTAATTAGGAATATTTGTATGCCATTCTTTAGTTATGACGTTGAACTTTGTATATTATTTGGACGGCAATAAACACTCAGGCTCACAGCTCGAGCTGCACACCCATTCCCGTCTCTTAGTGGTGAATATAAATAAGTACTATCTTTAGAGACGTTACGATTGAGGATTTTCGGGATTTCCCGCGAACCGCGAACGTCAAGAAGTCACGTGACCAGGGCCTTGCCGTCAGGTTTGCGGTTTGAGTTCAGCCTTGTACGGCTAGAACACGCTCCAGAGGTAAGTGATTTACCGCAAGTTTTTTACACCTTAAAACCTTACAATCCAACGTTTAAGAAGAAATACCAATTTTTAGAACTCTTTTTCTTATTGATTATCGAATTTTATTTTAAAAAAACGTAACAATTTCTCAGCTAAAATAGAAGTAAGTGGATGAATGAAAACAAACATGGCCGCCGCACAGCCACCAACCGCGAATCTTGAGTCCCAAATATGGTGGACTGGTAACGTGAAACCGTTAACTGCAATACTACACTTTCAGACCTGACTCTGAAGTGTAGAAAATTGGAATTACAAAAGTTTAGATCGAAAGACAAGAAACTGCTGACGGTGCATGGATCTACATCTAAGTGGCCGGAAGGAAGGTGGGAGACTGGGGAAGGCTAGAGTGGAAGGCCAGTGGTGATTAGCATCGTGGACTGTGTACGTTTAGAGAAACTGGTGCGTCCATGGTATGCATCGCCCAGAATGGCAGAACAGCATCAAGTTACTAACGTAATCGTTAGTGGTGGAGAGAAAGGCGCAACAATCATGAAGAAAGTGAGAAATTCTAGAAAAACGAGGAGCAAGGGTACAGTAATGAGAACACTCGCCACTCACCAATGTGGCCGGGATTCAAATTCTGGCGTCAAAGCCCATAATTATGTAGGTTGAGTTTGTTGTTGGTACTCTCCCTTGCTGTGAGAGGTTTTTCAGAGTACTCCAGTTTTTCCCGTCTCCTCAATAATCAGCACTTCCAAATTCCAATTCGGTCTGGAAAGCACGGACACCTTTAAACGAGTTCTTCGATCTCCTAAGTGCGTCGCGGGTTAACAAATTACAACATCTAACTTCCCAAAGAACTCCACTGTGTCGAGTGTGTCCAGCCAAAGAAGAAGTTGTAGCGCTGATCATTTGTGGAAAAATGAAGTAAGCTAGCCCAAATAGACCTTTCCCGCATTCCGCTCTATAGAGGAGAGAAGTCGTTGCGTCACGTTGCAATTTTTGGATGACAACAAACCGATAAAGTCACTAAAAAGTCTTTTCGCACTATTTCAGGCTTCACCGATCTCATTTAATTTTATTTAATTTGGTAAATCTTTGGGGCGGTATCTATCGTTATTTAAAAATTAGTTCAGGGATCAGGGTGCGTATGTCGAAATATTGAGCACGCGGGAAGTTTGGAGAGCACGAAAGAGGTGTAAGAGTTGCTCGAGCTGTTACCTTAAATTTTCATTATTATAGCGCGCGCTCAAAGCAGTACGCGTCAATGTCTACGTGACTATATAATTTCACCTCACAGTTATGTTTTTGTCTTAAAACTGAGAGAACAAAGTTTAATCAAGTCGCTTAAGAAAACGGTCAAAAAGATTGTAAAGCCACATTGAGGTGGCGAAAACTATTAATTCACCAAAATTTTTTTTGAAAGAAATAACTTTGCAAAGAATGATATACACACGTCATAGCCCGCACAGCTCGCGCGGATGACAACAACAACACTCACCTCTTTTCCCTACTATCGGTTAGCAAATTCAAAAGTTTCTTTTAAATTTACGTTATAAAACACATGGTTAACACTCCATCGTGTACTTTTGAGTTATAGATGCACTTAGGAGACGTCGTGGGAGGATTGCTAAGGTCACAGCACTCGAGGTATAGTTTATTGACGTCATCAGCGTGCTCAATGGAAATACGAAACACGCTCGCGCTATTGAACATGAATAGGCGAACATTAGAAAAAGAAAGCGACAATTATTGTGCTCTGTTCACGTAATCCATAAATCGGGCTCTTGAAATTAGGAAGTTTCATGTCGTAGTGGTGCAACGACAGCAAAGAAATGTACAAAATAGCGTGATACACGTGCAAAGCTGCTGTTTGTTAACATGTTATTTTTTGCCGTTCTACTTGCCGTCGCCGTCGTCGACGTCACACTTCTCCTCTCTCTTGAGCATACATATTTTGTCCACACAAGCCTCCAGTTAACGATGGCGCTATTGTTCACACCGTCATTATAATATAGTTAAAATTATACAATGAACATCCAGGAAGTACTCACCAGTATGCTGGTAACTTGCCACCCTGGGACTAAACATTTAATTTGCACCTCTCCGTCGGTCCACGCTTAACTACGCCATCTCGTCGTCCAGTCACACCTAGCAAAACAAAGATGTGTTAACATAGTCCAGAAAGGCATTTTATCTTATTAATATCTCACAGACACTATTTTAATCGTATTCTGAAAAAAAAAAAAAAAACCAAACAGGTTAAAAATAGGTACAAAAAATATATATTTTTCGACTGATTTTAAAGGTGTTTTAACCTGTTTAAAACGCTATTGAAATGTTATGCTTCAAAATATATTTTAATAGCTGTTTAATCGGTTTCGAAATTTAGAAAAATACTCGTATTTGCAAATACAATAAAAATACTTTGAAAATAGTATTAAAATACCACAGAAGAAGAAAAGCAATAGCACGCATATAATGTGAAAATACATCAAAAATAGGATGCAAAAATGCAAAAACAGTATGAAATTGTAAAAAAATAGCCAATAGAAAAAATACAAAAATCGGTCGAAAGAGCATAAAAACAGTACATGCAAAAACAGGATGGAAATACCATTTAAAATCATGAAATAAAATGAATACAAAACCGTCGAAAATTACCCTGAAAAAGCATCATTTACCTCTGCGAAATTTCTCCACACAGTCCTGGGCTAGGATTTCACGAGAACTAGCCGATTACTTCACGTTGATTTCCCTACGAATTCTCGGGAAATTCAGAAATGCTGAAATCAATCGTTAGCCTGTGTGCAGACCCCCTCCCCTCAATAAAAATCGGAGGGGAGGGGGGTCTGTACACAGGTTTCAAAAGGCTATTGCGTTACTGACGTTTCCGGTAAATAATAATTTGCATACATATAGCTTACATTTTTTATTATATTAATTCACGGCTTTTATACTCAAATATTATCAGAGGCTTTTCCCTTGTGTTTCTCAGCGTTGTACTGCCATTCTCTTCTCGGTTTTGGCTGCCCGCGTTTTGTTTTGGTTGTTTCTGTGCCGAGGAAAAGACCTCTGCAGACAGCCGTTTGGGATTCCTGTTGAGCATGCGCGAGATGAAAATGCGGTTACCATGGAATTTCTGTGTCAGGTGTCGGTAATACTATGCCGCCGCCGGAGTTTGCTCATGTATTCATGAGTCAATTTTCCCACGGGAATGACTCGCACTCGCCATGTTGATATAGCGGGCTCACTTTTGCACAGCACACTAGTACATAAAAGATGAGCGAGTTGATAAAACCGGTTCCACAACCGGTTTAGTCATGTGATTACCTCCTAGATCTTGGAGGTACCTAAAGCGCATGCTCAACAGGAATCCCAAACGGCTGTCTGCAGAGGTCTTTTCCTCGGCACAGAAACAACCAAAACAAAACGCGAGCAGCCAAAACGGTGAAGAGAATGACAGTACAACGCTGAGAAACACAAGGGAAAAGCCTCTGCTAGGAGGGTATAAGTGACTGAGAACAGCGCGTCTGAGCATGGAACCCTATAAAAACTAAAACTGCCGTACAGCATGCAGGCGGGAGTATATAAAAATGTCTACTACCCTTCATTTGTTTTTCATTTGGCGAATACTTAAGCGTCTTAGTAACATGTTATGCATATAGAGGGAACATTGTATTCTATAATACTCACATGAGAGAAGACTCTTTGGATTAATGCACAAGACCGAAGTAGAACCTGAACCAGAACCTTTCAAAGTACATAGCAGTCGCTGAGGAGACATACCCATTTTTGATTCGTGATAAAAGCAACATCTACGTGTTCAGACAATCCACAGAGTTGAAGTGTACTTTTGCTAGATCGTAAGAAACAGTAAAATCAAGCGCACCCGCAGTCACAGCAACCGCCGGTTCAATAATTTGAAATGAGCAAAGGACAAATGACCGTTTGTTTATCACGTGCATTTGTCACATCACCGCGGCGCGAAGTCGTGATTTCAGTCGCGCGTGACATCTCAGAAATAATATGCCATGCATGTCCGGAATAATCTATAAGAGAAAGATAACCATATATCGGAGTTTATTCAGATCTGAGCTTTGTTTCTTGATGCAATATATACGAGGTGAGATCTTAGCTTGGATAATTTATTTATTATGTAATTTCAAGGGCTTATTTGAGATAAACCACTGTCGACCGCGTGCATCCAGTTCTCGGCCCGCGGCTTCGGCTGTTTGTGAAAAATTTCTATTATATGAAATTACAATGCGATTTTTATAACGTATGGAATGTCCCGTAACTGCATTAAATGAATCGCGCCTAAAATCTACACGGAGATTTTCGCAGAGAGCTTGCAGGTAATCAACATTTAGGAAGGGATTGATCTTTTATCAGCACACTGTCACGTGTCAGTTACGTGTTGTCATATTGCAGTCAAAGCTAAAATCTATTCCTAATTTTCTTCTCTTTTTTTATTTAATTTAGATTTAATTTTTTGTTCAACTTCGAACTTTGTTGAGAGGAGAATCCGGTCACAATATGTGACAGCTTGTTTTAAGTCGGGGTTTTGAGTCATTTATGAGTTCGTGACACGATGAAGGCCTAAAAATTAACTTGGTGCAATTGTTACTTTTATAGTCTCAGTATAAGTATCCCAAAATACATTACAATTAATATTGCGCCTCAGTCATATTAAGTAATAAGTACCCTACTTTATAGCAGTTAAAATAAGGTCGGCGTTTGATGCCTTTAAGCACACTTTGAAGACTCTTTGAATAGTTTATGTATGATCTGTTTTTTTAGTCAGAGTGTTGTGTGCCCAAAATACAATTCAAATAGACCTCAAAACAGTGTTTAACCTATTTAAAAGTATTTAAAATGCGGTCAGTACTTAAGGTTTTAAAACATATTTCAAATAGTCTATTTGAACTATGTTTGTAACTTTGTGAGTGGATGCGTCTCAAAATACATTTTAGATACCATTCAAAACAGTGTTAAAGTACCCTATTTCAAAGTATTTAAAACACAGTCAGCATAAAAGCCCTTAAAACATGTTTCAAATAGTCTATTTGAATTCTGTTTGTAACGGTGTTAGTGGTTCTATGCCCAAAATACATTTTAAATACCCTATTTTAATCATATTTATTAAACAAAATACATTGTAAATTGATGAGAGAGGTTTTCCTTTTGATGAAATACAATTTAACTACACTCAAATACTGAAAATACATTTTAAACACTTTAAAATCAGTTTCAAAATACATATGGTTT
>JBBMOI010000021.1:2085000-2110000 GCA_038088405.1 Porites divaricata
ATTCTATTACCACACAGAGCATGTGATGGTGGCAGGCGAGAATTTCACGGAGGAGTTAAAAAGACAACATCAAGCCTTGAAAACTGCGTCGGTAAAGTCGAGAACGGAAAGTGCTGATTCCACTCTACCCTCGGATCTGCTGCGGTCAGTTAACCAATCGAGAGACAAGGGTGCGAGCTCATGGCGTACCGCAGTGCCTCTTGTCGATCTAGGCTTAGTGCAATTCAGAGACTCTCTGCGTTTAACATGTCCTGTGATGCAAAAAAGGAGAGTTCGTGGCGCAGAGACACGATGGTGTTCGCAACCTACTTAACTCACTAAGGCTTGCACCAACGTTGAAGTCGAACCACAACTACAGGCCGGGTGTCCCAAAAGTTCGTTCCTCTAATTTCATGCTCAATAACTTCCGATCAAAACTTTATTTTTACATGAAATTTCTAGAAGATGTTTGTTTCTCTGTTGAGTACATGTATTCAGAATTTCAGTGAACGTCATGCCCTTTTTTTATCACATTCTGCAGCCGTTGCGGCATGGTGCAAGATACCGCGTGTAGACCCACAGATGATGATGATGATGATGATGATGATGATGATGATGATGCTGATGATGATGATGATAGTTTCCCAAAAATTCCGTTCCACATTTTCGAAGCCTTAAAATAATACTAAGTACTGTGAAAAACTTTCTATAACTAAATCTCTTGGTAGTTTTATGCAGGAAGAAGCTAAAAAGCACATTCTCAGAACTTTTGCTAGAATTGCAATTAAATCTGGAAGTTTTTCCGCAAAAGCGTTCCTCGTAAGAGGAACGGCCATGGAAAGGAACGCCTGATCCTATGTAACTGCATGAAGGGATGGTTAAGCCAGTGTGATCTTGTTTCATGATAACTACTTGAGTTTGTCTCCGGCATATCCGTTATATCCGTTAAATTTATACAATCGTGTAGATCCGATCAATTTAAGGGGGAAATTGAACACAGACTCAAAGTGGAAAGATCCCATACTAAATGAAAACAGCCAAAGAAATATTAATTTGAACAAGCTCCAAATACTGTTCCCCGCTGTTTCCCTTGTATCCGCCACACTATAGGAATAGTTAGATATTCCGTCAGATCTTAGTAGTAAAAAGATCTTAAGTACAATGGGGATAGCGGACACAACGGGGACACAACTTAAAGCGCATCAAATCTGTTTCAAGGAATACATAAAATATCTAAAGTATAATGGGGATAGCGGACACAACGGGCACAGAACTTACATTATAACATATACTACTACTACTACTACTACTACTACTACTACTACTACTAATAATAATAATAATAATAATAATAATAATAATAATAATATAATAATAACAATATATTATTATTATTATTATTATTATATTATTATTATTAGTAGTAGTAGTAGTAGTAGTAGTATATGTTATACCGTAAGTTCTGTCCCCGTTGTGTCCGCTATCCCCATTATACTTTAGATATTTTATGTATTCCCTGAAGCAGATCTGATATGCTGTAAGTTGTCTCTCCGTTGTATCCGCTATCACCATTATTATCGAGTTCTTTTAGACTCGGAGATCTCATTGAAAATCCACATATTTTATTTAGTGTGACGGATACATCGGACAATACGGGAAAGACCTCTTATAGTTCAGTGACAAGAAAGGCTTCTGTTGTCTTATGTGACATTCCAGTTATAATGCGTTTTTATCGCATTATTTGAGAACTCCTAAATTGCAGAATGTAAATAGTGTGACGGATATGACGGATACACCGGAGATATCTATGTGCTGCACAAAATAATAATCCTGCAAAAAGTATGCCTAAGGTTTTCGCGGATTCTGAGATTGTTTGTTCGCCACATAAGTATTCAGACTTCGTGTAAAAATTACACTCTTTGCTAATGTGAATACCTCATTATCCACTATTTGTGAATTGTCAGCAAAACTTCATGTGAAAGAATGTGATTAGAGCTATCGATTACGTAATTATTGTACCTTTTACGTGCAATTCTTGCACCGTAGCGGCTTTTTCGCTGGAATTAATCAAACACAAAAGACCGCACAGAAGAACTACAAAAATCTGGCTTCCAAGCTATAAAAGTAGACGGAAAAGCTACTTCGTTCTCATTTCTCTCGGTGACAGTAATGGCCACAGCACCAGCACGGCAACTGAATAATAAGGTATGTACTAGGCTTGATATTTTTTCGTCGTAACTTAAAGATTCGTCAGGGAAGACAAGATGCTCTTAGTTCTTTTAGAGAACGAATTTATGAAGTTCATCGTAAATAAACAACTCTTTTGCTAAGGCGTTTCGAACCTGTAAACCTATAATACAGTGTTGCTTGCAAATGAAAATGCAAAACCTGGAGACAATTTTCCTACAAGTTTACTTCGTCAATGTAGCTCAAACTATACTGATGTTTTTCTTGCACAAATTTTAGGGAATCCGAAGCGCCCTTCTAAGCAAGGTCTTGCCAGCTGTCCAAGAAACTTGTTCCCTCTTATCAGCTAAATTATCGTACAGCAGCCATGATTAAAAAAATGAAAGGAGTGGCATTTTTTTTCTCCTCTGTCGCTGCCCTAGAGAGACGAAGTAAGGGAAAAAAAAGAACAACGAAGAACAAGAGGATGAACAGAACGATGAAGTTCAAGAAAAGTACTGGCCAGCAATTACTTACTGGATTGCCGTTCAGTCCCCCAACGGCACGCGCGTATCTACCGTACCTTTGCATTCGGCTCTCTTACAAACAGGCATGGAAGTGACAGCCAAAGCCCTACCAGTTTGCAAAAGAGGATGTGAAGAGGAATCCTGCTCACCATTATGCACCACGCTAAAAGATCACAACAACTACTTTATAAAAAGCAAAGTCGACAAATCTTTTTCTCATAGTCTTCAACTGCTACAAGAGCAACTGATAGAAGAGCCCATGGAGAACCTTCATGCAAGTGAGCGTGTGGTCAGATTACAGGTTGTTGCTGGCTCATTCACCGCAAAGCTTCGAGACAGATTGATACCCTCTCTCGTCAGTTCCGGTCTGCAATTTGATGTATTTGGCATCGAGGCATGAGAATTGCCTTCAAACATCCCAAAAGCCACGAAAGTTCTCGCGTCGCCTATTGTGGTGGCGATAAACGACGTCGAACGAGCCATGGAGAAATTGGGCTACGCTCTGTACTTTGGAGAAGTTTTCAAAAGGTAAAGTCATCCAAATACACATATCAGCATTGGTGCTCCGTTAAAAAATTTCTTTCCCTGCTGGGAAGCAACGATAAGTTCAAGGATACTATCATCAAGCATCTGAACAAACTTGTGGAGATACTTGGCGATCGAGAATGTGAGTTTGTAAGGCAGCTTCGCATCCAGTACGACTTGATCGAAGTAAAAGGAGGATGGTGCTTTTCAATAAGCCAGAGAAAGTTCGTTTTTGAGCCCGGGAAAGACGCGTACGTCGACTACGAACACACTAAAAAGCCAGATCCTGGGTACTTCAAACAAATTTTAGAGAACAGCCTCAACGAGCTGGAAATGGCGCACTTCTGCGAATACTACATTCGACTGCTCAACTGCCGCATCAAACAACACAAGGAAAAAGTAATGTGTCTGGTAGGAGAGCCGAACAGTGGAAAAACGAGCCTTTTTACGCCCATCTCGCGCCTGGTCCCAGCAAGATACATTGCGATGATCACTAAGCAAAAGGCGTTCAACAAGAGCCTAGTCGACGAAAACACGCAAATTATCTTCCTGGACGAGGCACATGCAAACCTGATGGAGCCAGACGACTGGAAAATATTAACGCAGGGAGGGCTGACCGCCCACGACCGCAAGTATAAGACGTCAAGCCTGAAAGTAATAAGATGCCCCATGTTCATCACTTATCAGACTGACATGGATTTCGGCGAGCACCACAACAACGCCATGGAAGCCCGCTTGAGCAAGTTCTTTTTTAAAGCCTTACCGCGCCTCGTGTGGCAGGAGTTCAAGAATTCCTACGAGAAAACGCAATGGATTGCATTATCTGGGCATGCAGTCTCGCAAGAACGCCGGACGATGAACTACCCCTTCCCATCCCGAGGACCAGTTTTCTTCCGGAGGACATTGACGAAGAAGAGAAAGAACGAATTAGGAGCATTCAACTGGACGAAAGTGAAAGCGAGCAAGAAGGGAGCGATAAAGGGGAGGTGAACACGACTACAGAATTCAGTGATCAGGAAAGAGAGAGTGAAGACTCAGATGCTGAGTCTGCATGAGACTCAGCATCTCCCAGCATCTCCTTGAGACGTAGGAGATCAAGTTTCCACCGCTCCCACCTGACCTCACTAACAATTTGACGGGCGTACTCTGCAGATTCAGAAGATATCCTTACGCTATTACTTGCGATGTGGAGAAGATGTTTCACCAATTTGTTGTAAGCGAAACTGACCGTGACTATTTGCGATTCCTTTGGTGGCCAAATGGTGATATCAAGCAAGAGCCCAAGGAGTACAGAATGAAAGTGCATTTGTTTGGGGCAACATCTTCGCCTGGTTGTGCCAGCTACGGTTTCAAATACATTGCTAATGAAGAGAAAGAGGCATACCCTTCAGCTGCAAGGTTCATTACTCATGACTTCTATGTTGATGACGGACTAGCCAGCGTTGAATCCGCCGAACAAGCAAAGGACCTCATCAGAGGAGCTCGTGAAATTTGCAAGAAGGGTAGCCTTCGTCTGCACAAATTTATAGCAAATGATCGCGAAGTACTTGAATCAGTACCAGAAAGTGAAAGAGCAATGGACATCATCCTGGATCTGCCGTCAGAAGAACTCCCCATAGAAAGAGTTCTTGGTATTCAGTGGTCAGTAGGGTTAGACTGCTTCGGCTTCTCCATCGTTCTAAAGGACCAACCCTTAACTAGAAGGGGAGTACTAGCAACGGTTGCCTCTGTCTATGATCCTCTCGGATTTCTAGCCCCCTTGGTCTTGAGAGTGAAGAAGATACTACAGGAAATATGTAGGAGAGGTGTCAGCTGGGATGATCCTTTGCCTGAAGACGTTCGGCCAAGGTGGGAGCGGTGGAAACTTGATCTCCCACGTCTCAAGGAGTTACAAATTCCAAGATGCTTCGAGCCGAAGACGATGAGCCAAAAGAAGAGCTATGAGTTACACAATTTTGCTGATGCAAGCACATCAGGATACGGACAATGTTCCTACCTTAGAGTGAAGGATGAAGACGAAAACGTGAATGTCTCATTGGTGATGGGAAAGTCCCGTGTCGCTCCATTGAAGATTACTACTATACCAAGATTGGAGCTCACCGCTGCAGTAGTTTCCGCGAAAGTTGGCGTGATGCTACAAGAAGAATTAAACTACGCCAATCTTAAACAGTTCTTTTGGACCGATTCCAAGGTAGTACTTGGTTACATAAACAACGACGCCCAAAGAATCCATACGTTTGTCGCCAACAGAGTACAGATAATCAGATCCAACACTGACACCAAGAAATGGCGACACATCGACACCAAGAATAATCCAGCAGATCACGCCTCGAGAGGATTAAGCGCTGAAGAGCTAATGAGGTCCAATTGGTTCAGTGGACCCGCGTTCCTTTGGGAGAAAGAAATCCCAACCAGTAAAGAAGAGATTCCCAATATTCAAATTGGAGACCCGGAAGTTAAGGCAACCGTGCGCACTACCGTGGTTAAAGAATCTTTCAATCTAATCGATTACGTGTCAAGATTCTTTAACTGGAGGAGGGCAATCGGAGTGATCTCATACCTGAGAAGACCCTTCAAGAAGAATAAGCCAAAGACAGTTACTATCACAGTAGCTGAACGACAAGATGCTGAAATCCTCATTTTCAAGGAGCTTCAACGCTCAGCATTCAAGAATGAAATTGCAAACCTAAGTCGTAAGGAGCAGAAACCCAAGCTCACCAAGCAAAGCCGCTTGTTAAGGTTGGATCCCTTCATCGATGATCAAGGACTGATAAGAGTTGGTGGGAGGCTGGAACATTCTACCTTGCCATTTGATGTTAAACACCCAATTATCCTGCCAAGATGTTCTCACGTAACCGAGCTGATCATTGATCATTTTCATGAGAGGGTCAAGCATCAAGGAAAGGGAATGACGATGAACGAAATTCGTTCCTATGGAATATGGATACTAGGCCTCAATGCTGCAGTAGCTTCACACATTTATAAATGCGTACAGTGCAGACGACAGCGACGACCAACAGAAGGCCAGAAGATGGCAGATCTCCCCGAAGATAGAGTGGAATCTACTCCACCCTTTACATACTGTGGAATGGATTGCTTCGGGCCGTTCACAGTTAAGGAAAGAAGAAAGGAACTGAAGAGATACGCAGTGATATTCACCTGCATGAGTTCTCGTGCAGTGCACATAGAGCAGTTAGATGACATGACAACCGATGCCTTCATCAACGCATTAAGATGCTTCACAGCAATTCGAGGACCCATTCAACAGATAAGGTCCGACCAAGGCACAAACTTTGTAGGTGCAAGGAACGAACTCGCAAAGGCCATGAAGGAGTTGGATAACGACAAGATCCAATCATATTTGACAACCAATCGCTGTGAATTCGTTATGAATGTCCCTTATTCCAGTCACAGGAGAGGAGTATGGGAAAGGCAGATTAGGACTACAAGAAGCATTCTTAACTCCATTCTCAAAGATTACAAGGGAAGACTCGACACGTCCTCACTGCGCACCTTCTTGTATGAAGTCATGGCTATAATCAACAGCCGACCTTTGACCTATCAATGCCTGAACGATCCAAAGAGTTTGGAGCCTCTAACGCCAAATCATCTACTCACCATGAAGAACAAGACACTTCTTCCACCTCCAGGAAATTTTGTCAAGGAAGAAATCTACGCCCGAAAACGATGGCGAAAGGTCCAGTTTCTGGTAGAAAAATTTTGGAGTAGGTGGCGAAGGGAGTACCTCATCAATCTGAATTCAAGACAAAAATGGTTTCAGCCAAAGAAAAATCTGAAAATCGGTGACATCGTAATTGTCCAAGAAGAAGTTCCACGGAACGAGTGGCCCCTTGGCAAGATCACGGATACTTCAACAGATCAACAAGGTCTCGTTCGTTCTGTAAAGATAAAGCTTGGATCCAGAAATCCTCAGAAGAGAGACGACACAAATTCTCACA
Source organism: Porites divaricata (assembly GCA_038088405.1). Taxonomy (NCBI): domain Eukaryota; kingdom Metazoa; phylum Cnidaria; class Anthozoa; order Scleractinia; family Poritidae; genus Porites; species Porites divaricata. The sequence goes on from JBBMOI010000021.1 coordinate 2,092,157, forward strand.
TCATCGAAAGACCAGTACAAAAGGTAGTCCTCCTGTTGGAAGGCGTGGTCTAAGGACAAGTTCCAATAGCAATCCTTGATGTGCAGAGTAAAATTATTCACGATTGTTACGTCCCCTTTTTGAATTATAAATAATTTGGTGGGAGTGTAGCTACAGCAATTAGCCGCACGTTTAATTAACTTATTTTTTATCCGAAATCTTTGTTTTCTGCACGCGCACGCTAACGCAATTTGTAGATTTAACTAGAAGGTTCTTTCTAACGCAAGCTAGGACACACGCGAAAGCGCCACGCAATTTTGTTGTTAAAAGGTTAGGTTTTTTATTGTTGCGGTTAGTTGACGCAAGTTCTTGTCAATTCATTTCAAGAAGCCAAGAAGTTTTCCTTGTTCTAGTGATTTTAAGGACATCACCAAGTTCTCTGCTTAAATTGGAAAATTTACTGCGATGACCATTCTTTACTTTCATCTACAACCGCAGTTCAAATATGAATTATTTCATATACTTCACATCAAAAGATAAATCTATGGGTAAAAACAGCACCCGGTTTCTCCTTGCAAGATTTCAGTACGCTCTCGTAGCGCGGCAAGTAGCGCCCCACGACTTCCAACAGTTCTTCAAGAGTGGCCCAATGTCCCTTGGCTTCTAAGGCATCGATGTCGAGTTCGCTGGTCCACTGCAATCGCATCATTTTGGAAACGGTTTTGCGCACCTTTTTCAAGTAAATTTCTGTTGAAGCCAGCCCTCTCAACACTGATTCCGATGCTCCATTCACTTTTCGATAATCCACCAATTCTGCAATAGCATCCAAGTAGCCTATGCGTCCCGCGTGTCCCAGATTCCAATCATCCTGCATCGTATCAACAAACTTGAAAAGGAGATTCAGTGAGCATAAACTAAAGTCCACAATGTCAAATGTGAGCTCCTCTTCATCTTCGCAACAAAACTTGAGAAACTTTAAGCACTTGCTTACGATCTGTTGTGCTTGTCGATCACTTTTACAGCCCCCACCACTGCCTGTTAGCCACGAAAAAAAGTTCTTGGCAATGTAGTTTGTAGGATCAAAAGAGACAATTGCCCTGCTTTTGCACGGTATAATCTTCTGATCACTGGCTTCACATTTGTTGGTTTCATCGACATTAAGCGTTTCTATTTGAGCACTGTCTGGTTTCTCGTCGAAGTAATAGTACCAACTGTGTTTGTTCTTTACGTGTTTTCTAGAGCCTCTTTGCGTAGTGAATCCATCGTGGTTACAAATTGCACTGGGCAGTGAAAAAGACCGTCACAGTCATCCTCTTCTAAGTGAAGTCTCTTTGGCTTAGGCGATGCATTTGCTAACTTTGACCAGTTGATATCCTTGCCTCGTTTGTTCATCTTAAGCATTAGCTTGAAATCGATATCTTTCTAAAGAATGCACGCACTTATACCAGCAGAAGGGTCCCCAAGAGATCATCGTATTCGCCAATGAGATATTTTTTAGCCAATCTCTGCCCACACTTGGTCATTCTTTCCCCTTGTCCCATTGTTTTCTTGTCCGTATTTGGTACACAGTTAATCAAAAGAAACAACGACACAAGCCTGAACCCGAACGAGATTAAACATGTAGCGGGCAAGTCTCGTACTTAACTTGATTGTTGGAGGATATATGTTTTGGCCAATTTGTATAGGGGAGGTGATGGACGGTAGTTTCAGATAACCTACGATAAATAGGAACGATTGTTCCCTATTCCTTTTTATACTTTGCGCAAAATGGAACGCTAGCTCCTTTGTCACAAATTCGGAACCTGATCCCATTTATACGCGGAACATAACCCTCATCTTGAGGAACAAAAACCCACTTCGATTAGGGACAATTCCGTTCCTATTGGGCATGAATAGGAACAATTTGAACCGAAAGGGAACAAGACGTTCCGAACATCAGTGGATATGCCAGTAAATAGGAACAATTTGTTCCTTACGGTGTAGAGCAAGAAATTAGATTGGGAACATTTGTTCCCCAATCACTTAAATCAAAAGGAACTTTGTGTTCCAATTTGCTGCTAACGGATCAGATTGTTCCGAAATTTGCCGACCTTTGTTCCTATTGTGCAAATAATGTTCCTTTATTGTGCGTTCCTAGGTTTTTCCTAAAGCAATTAAAGGAACAAAAAGCAAAAACGCGCGGAACACTACGTTTTTGAAAAAGAGATGTTTCCTTGTGTCGCGTCACTTAAAATCAAACTTTGCAAGTTTCCTCATTTAAAAAACGGCCTGACAATACTAAGGACAAAAAATGCAATTGAAAACTACGGTGTTTTAACCTAAAATTTTGCTATCATTACTTTTCGGGAATGTATATGATGATGTCCATTCCTTGTAGACTCCCATTCCTTGTAGACTCAGACAGGATGTTCGGCCTGCCGGTTTATAGTCCTTGGGAGCGGGATACAACAATTCACCACGGGTCGCAGGTCTCTCTTTTCCTTCTTCTTACAGGGACAGTACTTTCGTTAGTATCTTTGCTGTCCCCAACAAGGCTGTTTTCTGGATAACTTCCAACCTCACGTTCACGCAGATTCGCTTCACGTACTTCTTCAAGTTGACTGATACTGCTCCAAGGGCCCCAATAACAACGGGCACTACAATGACTTTTCGCATGCGGCAGACTTTTGCAATTTCATCTTTCAATCGTTCGAACAGCCATGATGATGTTATACTGATTGACCTTGTACTCAGGATATCGGTTCGTCAGCTCTAGTCTCAGTTTACTGTACTTCGTTGTCTTCTCGAAATCTTTAGACTCTCTATTTTCCAGCCATGGACAGCTCATTTCAATCACTCTGACTTGCTTGCTGGTCTTGTCAATGACCGTGGATGACCGTGGTGTCGATTCTAGTCTCTATTATTATTATAACTATTATTATTATTATTGCTGTTATTATTTCAATTATTGTTATTAATGCAGACTCTTACAGAGACTTGACTCCTAAGCAGATCTACAAGAAGAATGGGAACGAGAAGAAGAGGCAGTATGCGGAAAAAGTAATAGAGATCGAATAGGGAAAGTTCACTCCCCTAGTTTTCACAACCACAGGTGGAATGGCGGATGAGTTGGTTAAGTACCACAGCAGACTTGCGGAGCTGATCGCAAATAAGAAGGGCGAAAGTTACTCAAGCGCAATTTCCTAGATGATAGCTAAAGTATCTTTCGCCATCGTACGTTCTGCGATACTAAGCTTGAGAGGCTCATGATCCAGAAGAAGACTGCTAGACTTTGTTGATTCATAACTACAGATTGATAATATTAGAACCTGCCCGAATTAATTATTTATTTATTTATTTATTTTTTAAAGGAACTTTTTTTGAAAAATTAAAAATTTAGGAATACGAGGTTTTTATTCTTTTTAACTTGTTTTCTTTTTAATATCAGAGACGGATTTGTAATGACTTTATTCAAAACTCTAGGCTGCCTGCAAGAGTTATTGACCGCAAGGAATGTATTTGCGAAATCTTTATTGACACATTGATTGCTATTTTTATTGTTTATATTATTCTCTAATGTTATATAGTGCTTGATTCTTACTTCAAATATTTCTGTAAATTATGTACATATTTTTTTTAAAGTTGAATAAAATTGATATAATATTAATATAAAATAACATTATTATTATTATTATTGTTACTATTATTATAATTTCGAACATAGGCTTTTAGTAAATGTATGTCCATTCATAACGCTTGATGTTATCTGTGCCTTGCTTGCAAATTATTTCCGTGCATATATTTACAGGAGGCTATTTTTTTTCTTCTCGCAGGCAAATTGAGAGGACTTTAACATTCCCCTAAAAAAATAATCCAATTTACAATAGAAATGTGGCGGTGGTGGTGGTGGTGGTGGAAGAAGGTAAAAATAAAAAAAAATAGGAGGTGGGAGAAGTGAGTAAAAAATTGTGCGTAATGTAAATTAGAGCCAGCTTGCTTTTTTTTGTCCTTGTTAATAGATTTCTTAGAGGGTGCTAATGGGGTTAGCCTGATAACTGACCAAAAAAATAAACTTAGTTTCTAGTTAACTCAGTAATGAAAAGTTATCAGAAAAGTGACATTCTATTAATTATAATGAATACGATCGTTGTTGTCAAAGTTTCCAAAACAGCCAAGGTATTTTGCGACATTTATCTGCTCCGCTAATGACCCAGTGACATATTAGCGGAGCTCTGGCGGGCGCAGCCCGCCTGCGGAGCACCATGGGTAAGTAAATCTACCCATCCCAGAAAATTTGGTAATCACGTGACCGTACACCGCCCGCCAGCCCGCCCGTCCGTCCGTACGTCCGCACCACAGGCAAACCAGTGTTCAATCCTCACACTTTCTGCCTAGTTTGGGAGCACAGGAAGACTGATATTGCAAACATATATTGCACATCAATGTTGTGATCAATTGACAGCTGTCAAAACAGGGTATCCGCTGACCAGTATCACCGACCGTATAGCGGGCTCAGGTGTCGACCCATCGAGGTCGAGTATCTTTTTGAAGTTATCCGCTGACAAGTTACTAGTTTTCAAATGATCCCAGGCTCAAGTTTAATTTTTTTTTAAATTCATATGAAATATGTTGTGTTTTTTATGTGCCGGACAACTAAAATTTTGATTTCAAACTGACCTCGGAAGCTAAAATTCAGCAAGTTTTTACAGGCAGGGAATACATGCCAGTTGCTTTTTGACTTTTCTCACCAAGGTCACGCGTTGGTCACGCTCTACGTCCAATTTTTATGCTGTGATTGGTCAAAATTTGACAGGTGAGTTCATGCGGAAAATTTATGCAGCATCTTGAAACCTGTTTACTTTGACAGCTGAAGCTGACAGAGTTTTGTGTCAACTTGTGTTGTTTTTAACTGTCTTTTTCCACTGAATGAACAAAATGAAATTCAGCTGCTATCAAGAGTCTTCTGTTATTCATGGCTAGTTTGTTTATTGGGTTTTTGGTTGAGAAATACGTCGCTTGTTAAAGTCGGAAATCTGATTTCGATGGCATCGTTTTCCTTTTTCACCTTGCTTGATGCGTGAGAGGGTTGAAAAGTCTGAAGCGAGTCTGGCCTTACTTGATAGTTTTCAGTGCATCTCGAATGGTAAGCCTGAGTAATTATTTATTTGATGTTTGTTCTTTATATCTAATTTAATGAAGTCGAGCGTAGTTTATGCGGCTATTTAGTTTGTGCACGTTTTTAATTGTAAGATTTGAGACAATGATCTGACCGAGTATCAGGTTTGATTATAAGCTTATAAAACTTTAAAAAGCCTTTAGTCATTTTCTTACCGCGAATAAAAAGAAAACGTTCCAAAGAATATTTCGTTATAATTCTGGCTGTAAAAGAAAGCTTTGAGCGATTTTCTTGCCTCGAGTTCATCTTTGAAAAAGCAAACACCGGGAAGCCGGCTTACAAAATGAAAAACATAAAAAAGGATTTTCTGAGACACTTTAATACTTGTCTTGAGTTCGTGAATGAAAATTGTTGTCTCTGTATATGTTTCACCGAATTATTGTCCTTTTATTGATTGTTGGTAGTCTCTTTTGCAATTTTTATCGCTGTGCCGTTTGTTTTCAGTCGCTCATGAACATCGCTTGCAATGATGCAGGAGTAGTCAAAATGCCGCGCGTATCAAACGCTTTTGAAGATTACACATCGTTATAAAAACATTAAATAAAAAATAAACATAATAAATTCTTTATTATGTTGAAGCGTATAACTCTATTAATCATAATTTAAACAGTCGACTTTGGCGCTTGTCAAAAGTGAGAACTGGCTCGCCGTATAGGTGATTTTGGAAATTTTTTTAACGGTTTCGCTAAAAGCCCACACGTGCTTCGATCGTCCTGAATATTGAGCGAGTGCAATTTGTATGGGTGTCTAGAAAACTCAGAGCTCAGACCTCAGACCTAGACCCGGTTAACCTCTTTTAACCAGGTTACGTTCCGAAGAATTTTTTACCGGTTTTTCAAAAACTAACCCGGTTAACTTGCCAAGTGCGGCCGCAGCAACTTTACTTCCATGACGATGGTTTTCCCACTCATGTAATAACTCAATAGTAACAAACTAGTTAATCGAAAAAGGACTGAAGAATGGGCAAAGCGGCCGTTCAAGTGTTGATAAACTGCAATTTCATGAATTTCATCGTTATTGTTGCTGTTCATTTACTGGTGTTTGTTTGTTTTTTTAAAACCGTGGTAAAATGACAATTTGCGTGTCACAATTTGCCACTCCGGATGTATTGTGACCCTATGTGGAGTCAGATGTAGTCGCAAATAAAGATGATGTGTGATATATTAAACTTCCTCTACGTTCTCTGTTTCTCTTGTTCTCTCTTTTTTTAAGAAAATTGCAGGGCCTTCCGAACAATCTCCTTCACACCACCAAAACTACTCAGTCCATATATTTTATGTTGCTTTTATTCAAAACAAAGAAATAAATTTCAAAGACTGAGACATTCCATCACGCAATCAGAGATTCTAGATCAACAGTTTGACTGTTGCCTGTTCTTGTTGCCAGTCCAGCAATAGATATAGATAAACATGAAACGGCAGAAGAAAGCAAAGTCGGCACGCCAGTAGTCAAAAACTGTAGGGAAAATAAGCACCATGCGACTGTTTTCATCAAATATGTACTGAGTTTTCGAGGTCTGTGTTTTCGAGGTCTGAGTTTTTGAGGTCTGTGTTTTCGAGGTCTGAGTTTTCGAGGTCTGAGGTCTGAGGTCTGAGTTTTCGAGGTCTGAGTTTTCTAGACAACCCAATTTGTATTGCAAAATTGTGAAATACTGCATTCTGTCCGAGGTCTGTATGATAAAAACAGCGCCTCATGGTACTGTTTCACCTCAGATGTGATGTATAAAAATTATAAAACAGGGGCACCCAACGGCAATTTTCGGAAAATATCTGTTCGGAAGACGATTTGATCTAGAATTTTCGGAACAGTTGTTGTAAAAGGTTTTTGCTTGCCTGCCTCTCCTAGGATTTTCGAACATCTAAAAAGTGGTATAATTACCCATTTTTAACGTATTTTTACCCTAAAAAAGGCCACCTAGAACTTTCGGGGGCCTTTTTCTGGCTGAAATTTTCGAAAAGGTAAGCTTTGATCCCTATAATTTTCGGATCACTAGACTTTCAGCTAGGAAATCCGAACAGATGAAAAGTTTTTAGGGGATAAAAATATGCCTATATCTACCATTTAAATACTAAAATACCTTCAACAATGCTATGTTAAGTGGTTTTGAACTATATCCTCGTTGGGTGCCCCTGATAAAAGGTTGGTTTACACGTCCCCAGACTTGTTGGCAAGATTTTGTAAAGTAAACTTGTCGAACGCAAAAAATTCCGCCTGATTTGTTTTCCAGGCCTAATGTACTGTGATCAAGAGTCCGCGCTCTTAAATGTGATCGAAGATGATTGCTATTTATGGGTATACATATATAAGGCTATCAACTCGATGTAAGATTAAGTTCACTCTTTGCTTTGACTGTTTGCAAATTACTGTTCTCTAAAATCACTTAACCGTTCCCTCAAATTAGTCACATGAATGTGTTCTAAAGTTAACTGAATTGTGGAATACAAGTTTATTGTTTGATTTGAATCATAAATTTGAGTTAATAGGAGCTTCGCTTTTAGCCCTGGCTAAATCTATATATTAACCGATATTATGGTACCTCTCAGGTACTTTTGCGTATAGTAGTGTCGAGGTAAAAGGAAAACCTCAGTCATAGAGCTGGTTGAAGACAATTCATCCCAAAATTCATCTTCTAATGTTAACAGGATTTCTATGGTTTCTATGGTTTCTATTGTTATGTTACGCGGTTTCTAATCTCAAGCATGAGGCATTCGGTACTTTGAACTACGCCCAAAACTTTACAAGCATATTAGACGAACCTATTAAACGAACTACGAATTCGAAGCTAGGGCTGCACTCACGAAACGTCGGGTATTGTCCCGTGCCAGAAACTTTCATGGCTTTGTGAGCAACCTAACCCAGATCAACTATAATGTAAGAGTCTCTCCCAGCGGTGCAAACCGCAACAAAAGAAGATGAAGTTGTGATGAGGAGCTGGATAGAGAGAACTTACGAGCGGTTTAAGAACGAACTATAAGAAGTGAAACAACTCAAGATAAAGTGGGATCTTTACCACCAACTGTCTCCTCTCGGCCGAAGCAAAAAGAACATACCAGGGTGAATATAAAGTTTAATTTAGAGCAAGCAACTCCTGACTACTCATCAACACCTACTGACGAACCACTGCTAAGACCACTCAGCTGCCTAGCTATGCACTTTCCCAAGCCATCGATGAGCTGAGAGCACTCAATTTATCTTCGTTAAGAGCGTACGTCATGCTATTTGTTACCTTTTTGAAAAGCTAAAACTTCTTTGCACAAATTAAATTCCAAAACTACAGGGTGTTTCAAATGTTCGTTCCGATTGTACATTGTGTTTTGCGCAAAGCATTTGATGCTTCTTTAGGCAAATGTAAACTGCTTCAGGTAATCTATGAAATTTATCTAAATAACCGTCAAAGCAATTTCAAGCTAAAATTTGAAGAAATTATATATATATTTTTTTTAACTGTGCAAATACGCGAGATTTTTCCCGCCATACTTTTCCCGCCCATTTTGTAGGTTTTCTATTTTGGTATTTTTATCGTTTTCCTTTTATTTTCTCTACTCCTTCATGAAAATGAAGGCCTACACTGTTTGTGCTAGACCTCGGGCATCTAATTTTATAGTCTTCTGTCTCTTCTGGCCATTCAGTAAAAAAAATTGTCAAATTGTTGAAGAAGTCTGAAAGATGACCGAATAAGTGGTCAAAAGTAAAGACCTTCGAAGACAAACCAAGGAGCGGATGACCGTTTTTTCACAAACTGTGAGAAATATTATTGAAAAAGCTGCAAGTATATGCGTAATAATTCCTTAAACCAGAAAAGAAAAAAATTCAACTTCACATTATCGATCAAAGTTTCGAGCACAACGGTATGGGGATAAGTTACCAAAAACAGTTGGAAAGCCTTGAAGAGAAAAAGGCGGTCCACACTTCACGCAAGCATGGTTTCAGAACGATTTGCCAAATCTTTATACCAAAGGAGGACCGGCCGGCAAACTCACGTGATGTGAACCCCCTAGAGACCATCTGGATTATCGTAGACGAAACAACGTGCAAAGATCCAGCCCCCAAAACACTGGTCGAACTAAGACAGTTACTACGCTTCGCCTGGAAATATGTGACTTTAGGAACGCCTTGGAAGCTCGTACATTCTATACCTCATCGCTTAGAAAATGTCAGAAAACATAAAGGAAGAAATTCTGGTTACTAATATTTTAGTTATTCAATGTTACTGAATAATGAGTAACATACTAAGTTTTACAAAAGGTCTTTTGTAATTATTAGTGAAATTTAAGCGAATAAAAAATCGGAACGAGCTTTTGAAACACCCTGTAATGGTTCTGTGTATTTTGGCATTAAACCTTTTTCCCATTATCTGTTGCAATGGATGACAATGATTAAGGTGGATTAAAACAGTTTGGTCATCAACAAAATACAGGACATACAACAACCGGCAGATGAGTACGAGACTGATTCAGGTAGTTACAAAAAGTGACCACTGAAGAAGTTGACCGCCTTTGATAAGAAGTAGTTATTAGCGGGACATGCATGATAGGTCGGGAAGATCAGTACATGCAAGGTGCGTCTGGATCCGTGACTGATGTCGGTGTTATATGATGGTTATACGAATTATTCTATGTTTTTTATTATTATCATTATTATTATTAATATTATTTATTAGTTTTGTTTGTACTTTCGACAAGAATCGGTTAATAGGGGTCTTCATAGCTATCGCTTACCCATTGTTACTACTCCAAGTACATAATTATGTTCTTTCTATATTTTTTGCTTGCCCCCGCAGGCCCGGAACCCGAGGAGGCACCCTATAATCCCCCGCGTAGAGAAGTATCGTTTTTTCGTTCTATTGGTAAGAAACTGTGCAATAATTATCTGGAGGGGGAGGGGGGTTCCAAATGTAATGGGAGGAGAAGGAGGTTAAAGTTAATCATTATTCATTCAAAATATTTCCCCAATTCTGATTGGCTAAAAGCGCACGCATAATTCACCATATCCAGTTACCGATGACCAAATTTGGAAGAACTTTGTGTTTAACGAGGAAATGACGTCAAAAATGCAGCCTTCTACAGGTTAATGAACAGTTAACCGAGGATACCTGGGGACGAGGTTGAGTTGTTTTGGTTGTGAAAACAAAATGGCCGACACCTCACCCGTTTCAAGAGTGAGAACTACAACTGCAACTAGGCGAAGTGATGGCTAAGGACATAGCAAAAACAGCAAGAAGACAACTCGGAGGGCATCTACTATTCGGAGAAACCTAAACGTACACTATCGAAGATGAACTTAACATCGATTGATCGATGGCCGTGTATGCATGTTTTAGCTATGTTTTTAAACTAGGAATTATCTGCCTCGACGGATAACAACCTCCTCGATCTCCATAATTCTTCATAAGATACGAAAGCTGAATTCAATAATTGTTTTATTATTCATTCAGGCGGTAGGCCGTAGGCCGACCCTCCGATACTGGCTCAGCCTCACCCTATGATACTCAGCCTCATTCATTAACTGCTAAATTATGGTGTAGGGTGGAGGACTAGATTTCAATTTTTTGAACATAGAGGGAGGGTTATTACGTGTTATATTGATGTTTAAGTGTAACTTTATATAATTTAATCAAACTCGACTTCTTTTGTTTTGAATGAATTCTAAAAATATCAAGTAAAGCACATCGTACACCTAGAACCTGTAATAATAAAAACTTTGAAATGATGCATAATCTGCAAACTGAATAGCCTGTATAAAAGCTTCTTTAAAATAAAACAAAATTCAAGAACAAACACATCATTCGTGTTCTTTCCGTGTAATCTTAGGGGAGGGGGATTGTAGCGGTTATCGGAACGTAAAAAAGAAAGTTTTCTATTGTACTAGTCACAAATAGCTGAATAGTCAGGTAGCTTCAGTCATGTGATCGATCGAGACAAAAGAGAAAACCGTTTCGCAATAGCCAATCAAGATTGAAATAAATAGTTTCCAGCTCCACTTCTTGTCTGAGTTTTGTCTTTACAGCTACTTTGATTGAAGTAAAGCTTTCAGTTTCGGTTCAACTCTATGTCTTTGTTTTACTTATGACGGATTTTTAGCGCTTAATAAAAGACAATCTTGCAATTAAAAGTTTTTCGAGTTGAAAATGACGATTTTTTAAAGTGCAAAATGGATGCCTTCTTAGTCGTGAGCGCAAAGATCGACTTGCAAGCGCAAACTTTGCGAGTGCGCCTCAGAAAAAAACATAACATTGAAAATTGCGCTTTCAGCCCTAATGGCCTGACAGGCTATAAAAAATTCAAGAATAAACTTTTTGTTGCAAATACGTTCGTTCAGAAACGCAGCTCTTTCGAAATTTTCGCTCTTTAATTTTCGAGAAGCAATAGATTCTACAGTAACAGATCAGGGTTAGAAGAGATCAGTCAATCCTATGTACAGGTCTTTTGTTTTAATTGTAGAGAGTACAGGTTAGATATGAAGGAAGGTGCTGACTAGGCATTTAATTAGTATGCAGGAACACTGGCAGTGTTATTAACATATGAAAAGAAATAACTAGGCGCTTAATTGATGTGCAGGCACCGAATTCGAACTACTACACTTCCAAGGTACTTGATATAGAACACTTTCCCCTTATTGTCAATTGTATCACACTACATCCATAAGGCCATAGCTATTTTCAAGTCAAACAGAAATCTTGTAGTCTTGCTGATCTTTCTTCGAAAGCACGTACATTTTAGTGATGCATTGTATTGCTGGTTTTCAGTGTCTCGTCAAGACTCAGGTCAGAGGAATATTTCGTATACGAGATGTCCGAAGAAATGTTTTACCCAAACTTATAGAGATTTGTATGGAGACGCCATGCTGGTGCTCACCTGGATGAGCTCCAACATGGCGGACGGAAACAAACCGAAACATCTGTTACCGAGTTTTGCTACAAAGGCGTGAATTTATTCTTCGAGAAACTCAAAAACATTAAAGTAATACTTTTTCTAATACGTGAACTGTTTAGATAGCAAAAATGTTCCTGAAATAAGTCATTTTTTTAACCTACATGACAGCTCTCTTGGCCGTTATGTAAATGCCGCGTCACGCAAAAGCTTAGAAATTCAAGCGTACTCTATCACAAAACCAAGAAACCGTTTGAAGCGAAAATTTGTGTGAAAATTAGTTTTCAGCTGATCTAATGCATTGTGAAAGTAAAATCTCGGTAGGATCGGTTTTTTAGTTTGAATTTTAGTGACGTCATGTGAAAACCAACAATTGATAACTGGTCAAAAAGTACTTCTGATAACTCTCCTAAAGGCTTTACGAAACCTAGCGGTACGTAATGAGTAGGCAATCGGGTTTAGCAGTGGGTGCAGAAATGTCAAGCAAACCACATAGTGCCAATTGTATTGACAAAGACAAATACTACACCATGCATTTATGTTTACAACGACGGATAATGGAACCCAACAAACCGTAAATAACAAAACCAATATGAATGTTGTGTACGCCACACTTCTTTCCTTGATTTTCAGTTTTCGCACGAGGCAAGAATTTTCTGTCAAATACTGTCCTTCTAATAACCTTTCTCCTGAAGTCGCCACATTCAGATGCAACTGTCTCCTAACCAGAACGTAAATCACTGTGTAGCAACTAAAAACTAAGATTGTTATAGGGATACAGACCAAGTTAAAACTCCAAGATATGGATGTTAAATACAAGTCCCATCGTATAATGGTATGGAGGGCCAGGATTAAAGCTAGTAACCATATTGCCATAAAGCAAAGATTTCTGTTACAAGTCGTCAGTTTGACTCTTGTGAAGGGGCAAGCGATGACAATGAGCCGTTCCACAGCAAGGAAAAGGATCGTTAAAATCGAAGCAAGAAACGCTACGTGGTTGATAGAATACCCTGCTTGTATCAGCGGTTGGTTGTCAGGAAACCAGTGACGAAGTCCGAACAGAAGTTCGCCTGGAAAGCCGATGAGTAAATCACATACAGCAAGGTTTAAAATGAAGAAGTTGGCGGCTGTTCCCCAGAGCTCCTTGTATGGATCTTTGCAGATTACCAGTATAACCGTAGCGTTTAAAGTAACTGTCAATGGACAAAGCGAGAAGATGATTACCGCCTCTCGAAAGGATACTTCCTCTAAAAAGACAAGAAAACGATGGGGATGTTGCATCAGTACTCAGCTGGCCTTTTACAACAATGCATGAGAAAAAAAGAACAAATTCCAGTTTTCGACAAATTTGTCAACTATGTTGACATTAAGAACTGATGCTGTTTACGAAGTTGAAGCGTCCATATGCCAACGGGGCCCATGGATAAATATCACTAAACTATTAAATGTCTCTATTGAGCAAGCAAAGAGGTCTACGCAAGGTAAGAGTGCTTTCGCTACTTCGTCATTGGTTTATTATGTAATCGCCCATGCAAATCCGTGGTAACATGATTACTGATTGGAGGATTAAAGAGTACCGGTGTAGCTGATTGTTCCCCTGTTGAGACCTATTTGTCCATCGAGCAGGGAAAACATTTTACTTTTTGAATTGCTGAGTATACTTTCCGGCCATTGACTAAGATCATAAAAAAGTTCATAAAAAACGGGGAACTTAATTTTACTTTAAAGCACGAACGAAGAGAGCCTACGAAATAACAAACCAAAGCGAAACTCACCTACTGTGCAATTCATTTCAAACAGTCTTCAATAGCCGGCTCTACTCAGTTGTAGGTATACCACTCATCTCCATAGGCCTCTCGTTTTCTTTAGAAATTTACACTGTTTGTTGAATTGAGATTAGAGCATGCATTCCAGTTTATATGCCTTTTAACACTACATCTATGTTACTTCCGCTGTTTCCTTGAATAGTTCATTAGCATGTTAAACGATTATTGAGCAGGAAATTATTGCATTATCATACTTAACATTTCTTTGGTGTTTATAGGGTGGCAAAGGAATACTAACAATTAAATGACGTAAGTAATACACGAAATGAACGAGTGAAGAGACACTCAAAATTTATGAAAATACAGCTTGATTGTCGTTTCCAAAAATAGTCAAATAAAGTTAATTTATTGGGATCAATATGCTAGGGCAGGCTGACTGGCTTGGAGTATTAAGCTGGGGAATCTCCCTTTTAATGCGTCATCCGCCCCTGACCTCGTAACCCGAACGACTCCGCACCCAATTTTTCAATTGTAATCAGTTCTTAACTGCCACTACTATATCAAGTCGTCTCCTGAAGCGCATTTAATATTATTATTATTATTATTATGGTGTCGTTAACAATACAGTGGAACCCCGATTTAACGATATGGCTGTAGAACTACCTACAATATCGTTATATCGGGGTAAACGTAACATGTACTTTTAATTTTATTACCGCATACATTATTTAATTAAATTTCTAATGATTTACAAATGCAAGATTCAAGCACGCAGCAATGCCCTTAAACAGTTTGCAAAGCGTGTTATATCAAAGTGTATTATATACAGTAAATTCTTTGGTGTGAATCGCACAAGTGCAATAAAACTAAACTTAAACTTAAAGTTGCGACTCTTATAATCTTTCCAAGTAGACCAAGTAAGTTGACAGAAACGTTAGAGATTACTCGATTAATGTAATATTATTGTTTTAAACTCAATGTTTTGCTTAAACGAGCTGTGTCACGAAATTCAGCCAAATTAGGAAATTACAAAATGCCCGTTGAATTAAAGAGAAACATAAAAATAACCCCTTAAAACTTTAAAGGAAGGTTAAAATAACATAACAGAAAGAACAGAACAATTCTGATTAACTAAAAGCACACGCATAATTCACCATAACCAGTTACTGATGACCAAATTTGGAAGAATTTTGTATTTACCGAGGAAATGACGTAAAAAATGCAGCCCGCTACAGGTTAATGAACCGTTAACTGAGAAGACCTGGGACAAGGTTGAGTTGTTTTGTTTGTGAAAACAAAAATGGCCGACACTTCACTCGTTTTAAGAGCAAGAACTACAACTGGAACTAGGCGAAGTAATAGCTAAAAACATAGCAAAAACAGCAAGAAGACAACTCGGAGGGCGACATCTGCTATTTGCAGAGAATATTTGCGGGCCTGGACAAACCCAAACGATGCTGGTAAGCAGGTTTTAGCTATGTTTTTAAAGTAGGAATTATTTTGAATGAATAATATATAAAACAATTATTGAATTCGGCTTTCGTATCATATGAAGAATTATGGAGATCTCGGAGGGTGTTATCCGCTGAGCCTTCCAACGAATATTGACCTTAGTATTAACTGCTTTTGACTATTTTAGGAAAAGACAATCAAGCTGTTTTGTTTTTTTCATAAATTTTGAGCATCTCTTAATTGATTCATTTATGTATTATTTACGTCATTTGTTAGTATTCTTTGTGCCCACCCCTTTAATCCCGAACCAATTTCCTGCTTAATAATCGCGTGACATGCTGATGAACTATTCAGGGAAACAGCGGAAGTAACATAGATGTGGTCTTTATAGGCATTCACTGCAATGCGTGCATAAATGAAAGAGAAGCCTTGGAGGCCCACGGCGATGAGTAGTAACCACAACGGGGTAGAGCGGACTTTTGGACATTTGAATTGCACACCAGGTGAGTTTCGATTTGTTTTTCGATTTTGCCCTAACCTTTTCGCGCGTGCGTTCGTAAATTTAAGCACTGTTTTATGAACAGTTATAAACAGTGACCTCAAAGGCTGGACAGTACACTCAGCATTTCAAAAACGTAAATGCTATCACAGGGGACCTGAATCAGCTCGGGCTGTATACTGGAATTTTCCCATTTTTTCTCATGCATTGATGTAAAAGGCCAGCTGAGAACTAATACGTTATCTTTATCGTCTTTCTTTCTAGAGGAAGTGTTCTTTCCAGAAGCAGTAATCGTCCTCTCGCTTTGTCCATTGACAGTTACTTTAAACGCTACAGTTATATTGATAATCTGGAAAGATCCCTACAAGGAGCTCTGGGGGACAGCCGCCAACTTCTTCATTTTAAATCTTGCTGTGTGTGATTTACTCATCGGCCTTCCAGGCGAACTTCTGTTCGGACTTTGTCACTGGTTTCCCGACAACCAAACGCTGATACATGCAGGGCAATCTATCAACAGCGTAGGTTTCCTTGCTTCGGTTTTTACGATCCTTGGTCTTGCTGTCGAACGGCTGATGGTTATCGCTTTCCCCTTCACAAGAGTCAAACTAGCGACTTGTAACAGATACCTTTGCTTTATAGCAATATGGTCAATCGCTCTAATCTTGGCCCTGCCTATTAGCATCAAACAAGGGGACTTCTTGTTTTTAAAAGTATATGCAACTTGGCTTTATGACCTTTTTGGCATCCCGATAGTACTCGTAGTTTTTAGTTGCTACACGAGCATTTGTATTGTGGTAAAAAGACAGTTGTATCGGAGTGTGGCGACTTCAGGGGAGGGGTTATTAGAAGGACAATCTTTGACGGAAAAGTCTTCTCTTATACAAAAAATTAAAACGAAGGAGAGAAGTGTTGCGTTTACGGCATTCATATTGGTTTTGTTATTTATGGTTTGTTGGACTCCTTTAATCGTCGTTGTAAACATAGATGCATTGTGTAGTACTTGTCTTTGCAAATTCAATTCATATTGGCAATATGTGAATTGTTTGGAGTTTCTGCACCCACTGCTAAACCCGATTGCCTACTCATTACGTACCGCTAGGTTTCGAAAAGCCTTTAAGAGAGTTATCAGAAAAAGTCCTTTTTGACCAGTTATCAAGACAATGCATCCGTAAAAAGTACGTGATGTCGAAGAAAGACCAGAAAGACTGCAAGATGAAAGCACCCATTTGACTTTTTTCTGTTTGATTTGCAATTAGCTATGGCCTCAATAATAATAATAATAATAATAATAATAATAATAATAATAAAGTGCACGTTACATGGAAATATGCTCACACCCGCATTACATTGGAATAATTACAATACAACATGGTGGTGTGTATTACAGTATATTAGAAAATATATGAATAAAAAGCTGATAATTACATGTACATAAATTTGCACATAATAGTTTAAGGTAGAAATAAGGAAACGAAGAACTGGGTATCAGATTCCTCCAAGCGTTAAAATGGGAATAAACTAAATAAATAGATGGGTTTTCTGGAGGCGTTTAAAGGCGGCAACATTAACGGCATGGCGGGAAACCACCGGTAGATCGTTCCATAGTTTTGGTGCCGCGGCGGACGGTAAATGAACGGTCACCAAGAGTAGTGTGAGTTCTTATATTGGGATGCTGAAGTAATAGTTTGTTACCACATTACACCTTAGATTGTACCGAGGAATAGTTTGAAGATTTAATAGTTCTGTAATATATGCAGGAGCGAATCCATTTAAGGCTTTATAGGTAAAAAGTAAAAATTTTAAATTGAATTCTGTATCTAATTGGCAGCCAGTGGAGGCTAAATAAGGTGGGAGTGATGTGATCGAAGCGTCTAACATGACATTGCAGATCAGCCTTGCAGCTGCACTCTGCACTCATTGGAGCTTGTGTAGCAGGTCAGTTAGGCAAGCCCGTGTACAAGAGGCTGTTGCTGGATAGTGTGTTACAATTCACAATAAAGAAGTGGAAAGTGTCCTTTTTGTGAGCAGTTTTTCACGTAAGAGGTATACATTCAGCCAAATTAACCTTGGTTTGGCCTAGCAAGTGCCTAGTAAGGGCCTGTTTACATTTTAGGTGAGGTAACC